>CM021107.1:537944773-538061992 GCA_007115665.2 Sequoiadendron giganteum | reverse complement strand
GAATGGCAAGATAGAGAGTAGAGAGGGGAGGAGAGAGTGAGGGAAGAAAATAGAGAGAGAAAGAGAGGAGAGGGAGGGAGGGAGGGATAGGTAGGTATAGAGAGTAGAGAGAGATATATAGAGATAAAAGGAGAGGGATGAGAGATATAAAAATGTAGAGAGGGAAGGAGGGAGGGAGATAGATATTGGAGAGGGAAGGAGAGAGAGATGGACATGTAGAGACATAGTTCTTGAGCTCAAGGAAGATATTGTTAGATAAAGGGATGGAGATAGTCAGAGAGAGAGGTCTAGAGAATAAGAGATGAAAATGAGTGAGATAGAGAGAGAAAGATAAAATTTGACCTCCTGGGTACTAAAATTTGACCTCTTGATTACTGAAATTTGACATGCTAATTACTGAAATTTGACTAAGTCTAAAATTTTTAAGATCTTCCAAAAACTAGAATTTGCATTATATCTCTTAGAGATCTAAAACCACTCTCAAACATCATGCCTATATATACATGAAATATAACTTAAAGTATAAGAAAGTAAATGTCCATATGTAAATGTCAACTTATACTTAAATGTTTATTTCATGTATATAGTTTCCCTGACAGAGAAAGCAAAAATCTAGTTTTGTGCAAAGCAGGCCATTTGGCGCTCGCCAAATGACTCATCACATTTGGCACTCGCCAAATGGCCTACTTTGGACGTGTTAATTAATAGGATTTGCCAAATTTTCTCATATTTTTCGTCTATGCTCCCTGTCTCATTTTCACGTCTTTTAATGCAAGTTTATAAAAAAATTGTGATAGCATTAACCTCTCTCTTAGCTATCTAAATATATAATTCTTTTTTCATTTTGATTTAGTTAAGGTTTTGATCCATGGCTTCTATTGTAAATGCCTTCATTTTTTTGTCAAAAACCAAATGTGCTAGGTTTTGGATAGATCTTTACACGTTCATCGGAACATGAAATAAATTAATTTTTTTGAAACTAGACTCCATTCTACACATGATGAAAAAAAAAATCAATTTTCGATTAGTTTGCAAAAAAATTGGGGGGGAGCACACTCAAATTTCAGCTTTCCAAGATGTGTCCACTTTGAAAATTCATAAAATATTGTATATTCATTAAAAAAATTATCCGAAAGAAGGAGGATAAACTACATGGTGTGAGTTATTTTCTCACTGTTGGGATTTTTGAAATCCTAAAAAAAAGTTAACCAAAAAGGGGGGAGCCCTCAGGCGCTACGCTATTTTTTTGATAAAAACAAGACCTATTTTGGGCCCCCCTTTTTTGAGACCCTTAATCTTCATTAATTTCAAAAAAAATAAGTAGCTTATAAACTAGACTTAGAGCACTTCAACTTTTGTTCTTGCCGCATCTTGAAATTTTGAGCGTAACTATCTTCATTTTCTCATGCAAATCAGATTTTGCTGATTTCAGAAAAAAAGTGACATCTTAAGAGTCAAAATTGTGTCACAGATTGGTGCACTTACCCATTGGTTTTTAGTATTTATGTTCTTTTAAATATTTATATTTATATTTTATACGTATATATAATATATGTAATATATTGCATTATATATACACATAAACTATATTAGATATTATAATATATAGAGTTTTTAGTATATTTATTGCTTTATACTCTTATAGTATAATGTATTTTTTTTTATTTTGTATAATTGTTGTAATATATTGTAAATTCTTGTGATTGGTTTTAATTTTATATTTGTTTATTTTGTTTGTTTTTTAGTTTTGCATATGTATATATTGTTTGTATTTTTGTATTCATATAATATATTGTATTACATGTACATACAATATATTATATAGTTTTTAGTATTTTATATATATTTTGCTTTATATATATATATATATAATATTTTTTATTATATATATAATATATATTTATATAATATATTGTAAATACATGTGGTTGTTTTTTAGCTTTTTATATATGAATATATCATTTGTATTTTTGTTTTTGTTTTGCTTTTTTGAGTTGTTAGTTTTGTAACTTATTTTACATCTCTAATTACTGGTCGTCTTTGTTTCCTTTGTGTTCTGCTCCCTCTTCTTGTTTATTATATATTTTTTGACTTTTTTCTTTTGTTCCCTCCTTTATTTTGGAATTTTCATTGGGGTTGTATTGCCTTGGTGGGTTTATGTTTTCAAATTTTTTTATTTCTCTCTTCTATTCTTTTCTTTCTTCTTCTTCCTTAATTTTATCTTATATTTTTTCCCTCATGGGTTGCTCTCTCCTTTCCCCCCCTTTTTTCCTTTTGTTTATCTTCTTCTCCAGCTAGTATGCAACTAATATTTTCTCATCCTCTTCAACTCTCTATCCTGATGATGGATCATGAAGTGTGATCTGAAACACTGATGAAAAAGATCCAACACAATTGAATCCAAAAGCGTCAAAAACTAAGTATGAAGGTAATTTTCCCTTTAAATGCTTTAGTTGTGGAGAAATAGGTCATTATATTGCAAAGTGTCTAGAAAGAGCTAACAAGGAATAAACAAAGATATGAGAAAGAAATGAAAGGAAAGAAAATTAACAAAGCCTATTATGTGAATGAGAATGCTAGTATATCTAATGAGGATTCAAAATATGAAGACCCTGATGACAATGAATGCTTGTTCTTGCCAATTAAAGATGAACCTACTTCTGCTAATTCTGAAAAATAGTTAAAGGAAAGCCCTTTAGAGGAGAAAAATGAAGGTATGGCTATCTCTACCCTACATGTTAAACAAGAAAAAAATTATTGGGTAGTTGATAGTGGTTGTTCATATCACATGACTGGTGATAAAAGTAAGTTTGTTAAGCTTAAAAAATATGATGGAGGTTTGGTTAGGTTTGGAGATGATACTAGTGCTAAAATTTGTGGGATAGGTTCAATAAGTTTTGATGGCAAACATCATACTAGCGATGTCTACTATGCTAAGGGTTTAAGCCATAATATTTTGAGTGTTGGTCAGATGTGCAATAAAGGTTATGATCTTTTGTTTAAGGATGAGAGATGTGAGATCTAAAAAGGATCTGGAACATTGATTGTTATAAGAAACAAATTTGAAGGAAATATCTATCAACTTAAGGGTGTTGATGGATGATTCTTTATGACTCAAATTAATGATAATTGGTTATGGCATCAAAGAATGTGTCACATGAACTTTGATAACTTCGTGAGGATTAGTGTTGTTCAGGTCATGAGAGATTTACCAAGAATTACAAAGCCCATTAATGGTATTTGCAGGGATTATCAGTTTGGAAAGCAAGAAAGAAATCATTACATCTGATCAAAGGAATAGTCTACTATTAGACTACTAGATTTCGTTCATATAGATATTTGTGGTCCTATAAGAGTCAAAAGTCTACTTGGTGAAAGGTATTTTATGCTTTTAATTGATGACTATTCTAGATATACATGGGTTACATTTCTTAGAGAGAAATTAGATGCATTAGATAGATTCAAGAAATTCAAAGCTATGGATCTATCTTTCTTTTGCACTGATGTTTTGGTGGCTACCTCTCAAGGGGAGCATGTAGTATCAGGTGTTGTCATTGTGAGTATTCTATTTTCATGTCAAAGAAGAAATCAATGTAAAATATCATTTTCCTTTTCCATTGATGTCAAAGGGGGGGAGGAAGCATGTGAAAAAGAAGAGGAAGCATATGAGATTATCCACTAAGGGGGAGAAATGAAAATAAAATTCTTGAGAAGTGTATTCAAAGCTAGTATGGTGTCTTTGATGTTTTTTCACATCATGTATTGCCATCAATGACAAAGGGGGAGATTGTTGCAAGAATAGAAAGATTGAAGGTGTTTTCATCGATGTCAACTAATCAACTAGTTATTTTTGGTTGTATATGTTGAGGATATTGACAAAATTGTAATAAAGATATGTTGCACGTGTTCAGTGGTTGCTTCGGGTTTTGGTCCAAAATTTATCCTATGTTTGTGCAGTTCAGATATGTTGTTCATGTTTTTTGGAAGATGTTATATCCATATTTTTGGTTGTTGATTTATTGTACAGTGTAAGTTGTGTTCACTAGTTGTGAACTGTGGTTTTCTATGTTTTTGGTTGAGGTCCAAGAGAAATGTTGTTGGTCTGAATTTCTCTTTGTTGAAGTCTTATGACTTGTGGTTCTAGAGTTGAGTTGCCTTAATTGTATTGAAAATAATTTTGGCATCGAGCAAGTTCATTATTAATGGTTATATGTGTTTTACATTGGATTGGCTCACCTTGTGTGAAATAATATAATTTTTTGTTGTCGAATAATATAATTGAGTTATGTTTTGGAGTGTGGAGTATTTTTCTCTTGAAAGGGTTTCCCATATAAACTGTGTTATATTTTTATTATTTTATCTATTTTTCATATGTATGTGTATCTAATTTTATAAAAATTTAAAGGTGTTTAAGAAGTTTTTATGACTCTCTCCTACTTAGATTGGAGTAGGAAGCATCTTTCGTACATTTGACTTCCTTTTAGTTGGTATCAAAGCCTAGCTAGCCTTGATTTTATTATTGGATTTGAAGGGTTTTTTTAGCTATGACAATGAAAAATAGGGAGCCCCCACCTTCAAGGGGATAGGTTTCCTAGGGTAAAATCATAAAGTTGTGTCACACTTTATAAAGGAAACAACCAATGTTGGTCCAACTTTTAAACTTGAATCACTAAAAAGTGGCATATATGTTTTGAATTTCAAAATGATGTAAACTAGTAAAATATGTATTTTTTAATATATTTTATGTTTGTATTTTTTTTTTTAAATTAAAAAATTACTTTAAACTAGTTTTTAATAAATTAACACTATAATTTAGTTGATGATAAAATGCTAAAAAATGAAGTTGCATGGGACGTCAAACTTTTTATAGTAATTTTTTTTTTCTTTCAATTTTTTTGGGTGTAATTATAACTTGAAACTTTAGTGCATGGATATACTTTTTTTCCAATATTGATAAAAATATATTTTTAAATAAATATTAAAATGTGTGAATCAAAAAATAGTTGTTTCCATCGGACGTCAACTTTCATATTAAATATTTATCTAAAATGGAAAAAAATTATACCATCTTGAAATAGATTGTTTTATCTAGTGTATCATATTTTTTTCAAAAAATTTAAATAAGTTTTAGTATTTTTCTTTGGCATGGTAATCGACCTAATATTTTGTGTTGATAACCTAGTTTTAGTAAAAATAAAAAATAAAATATAAATAATAATTAAAATATTAAAATAAATATATTTTTGAAAACTACACTTATGGATCTACAAAAGGGTATTTTTATACTTTTTAAAAAATGTTATTTTCAGTAGCAAGAGTTATTGAAACTTCAAGTTTTTCAAATAATTTTATTTTTTTCGTAAATTGGACTCAAAGTGGTGCTCCATATATTTTTAGCCACCAATTTCAGTTGAAAAAGTTATGGAAGTATCTAACTTAGCTAGAATGAATCTTACTAGATCATATGTTTAACCAAAATTGATTTTTAGTTAGAAATACTTAAATTCAGTTGTGTTGATAAGTTGGTTGAAAGTGTGACACAACTTTGTGCTTTTACCACCTACTTCACTATTGTCACACTCAAGGATACCTTAGAGACCTTAATCCAAATGTGGAAAGGGGAAAGATATATTGCAATAAGGTGTCCTAAGGTGTGATTAGAAACTAAAAGAGGGTTCACCACCAAGCTAAGGCTTCAAAAGACAATTAACATACAAAACCTAATGATATGCAAAGCTTAAATGTATAACCTGAATGAATGCAAAATAGAATAGAAGACTGAGAAATTAGAATCATGCACCTGGAAACTTGTAGCAACTTGAATGGTGGCTTGAAATGTTGAAAAAAATTGAATTTAATATCTAATGGGACTTATATGCCTGTCTGGGTGATTTAGTCCTAGATTAGGTTTTCTGGGTAGGAACAAAAATCTAGCAGAGACAAGTCTAGAACACATGTAAACTAGAAAATTCACTATACTAGGAATCATAAGACAAAATTGGTGTGCCAGTCCAGTTTGGCTTTTTCAGAGGATCGATATTTGAATATTCTCTTCAACCTATGCTCTATCTTCTCAATCTATTCTATAGATCTGAACTATTGAGTTATGCTCTACGGAAGCCTTTTAATGCTCTTCAAAACAAGGTGACAACTTTTCAAACTTGACAACTTCTTTCCAATATTTCTCTTCAACCTAGATCTGTAAATCACACACTAAAGAGAGTGGAAAATGTTGTTTTGTTAGTGGAAAGGGGTTTGCCTTGGTCAAACCCTATTTTGGTAATCAAACCTTATAATGGAATCAAATGTAAAGGATGAATGATGAATGAAAAAAAATTAATGTTGCAGCTCACATTACCTTAGGAATAAAGTGAACATGGAAACATGTATGAAATGGCTCCAATGGATGTAGATCTTTTGACTCTTGCTTGAATGTGATAGATCTTGAATTTAATGCTAGCTTGAGTCATGAAACCATGCATCACAATTGTTAGCTCATAAATAAACATGATGCATGTTGACTTTGACATGATGCTTGAAACTTGAATGATGCTCTAAAACACTTAATAATTAGCTCTTGTAAACACTTGAATGCTCTTGTAAACTCAAAT
Source organism: Sequoiadendron giganteum (assembly GCA_007115665.2). Lineage (NCBI taxonomy): Eukaryota > Viridiplantae > Streptophyta > Pinopsida > Cupressales > Cupressaceae > Sequoiadendron > Sequoiadendron giganteum. The sequence goes on along the minus strand of CM021107.1, from coordinate 538,055,381 downwards.
TTTCTATAAGGATGCTCTCATGAAAGTCTTGGATGAAAATGAGTGAAATAACCTTGTATTTATACATGTTTATGCCAAATTTCTTGAAATTACAACACTACAAGCCGACATCAAATCTAGAAGAATAAAATCCCACCAAGAATTTGAATTTAATTTAATTTTAGGCCACATGGGACTCATAAGCTAGAAGTGTCATATGAGTGCGGGACACATTTTTCAAGAAAGGCTTATAATGATGTGAAATCGTGATCGAGACCCTGAAACTTAGGTGGGACTCATATGCCCAAGGTGGAGTATGATTCCTAGATCACTACATTTGGTCCATACAATCCAAAAACACATGAATCATGATTGGATTTTGGTTTATGTCAAGATTATCCTCAAAAATATGCACTAATTAAGGCTTGTGGATACAAAATAAGGCCAAATAAGGAATAAAGAAGCCCCATTAATAAAGAAAACCCTAGATTAGTGTGAAAGTGTGGTACAACACTTTACAATATCCTAAATAAGGTATAATTAATTTCACCTAATTTACAAGGGCCCAAGGCCTAATGTGAATGTGTTAAACACATTGCAACACTAAATCAAAGGAAACATTAGGATATAATTAAGGAGGTCCAAAACAAATACAAAAATGTAGGGGTATAAACTTTCTATCATCACATATAGGCCCCACTTTAGTGAGATGGGGAACCTAGTTCAAACTCACACTAAAGTAGACAAAATTGCATCAAGAGGGCTCCAATTGTACCAATGCACATGACATAGGATGAAAAATATCAAAGGAGATGGCCAAGCCCCTAGGATCAAGAGCCCATAGTAGACCAACATAGGTGCAAGAGGACACACATGAAAATGAAATAAGGAGCAACATCAAGGCACAAGCATACATTGCCAAAGACATAAAGTCAAAGGTAGGGATGGATCAAGCTTCAACCATTTGTCCAGATCATTATGGCTTAGATCTAGGTTTTTTATCCAAAAGAAACACTTACAAGTGGAATGTGATGTCCATTATGAAAACCAACACACATTCACAAGGGCTAGTGGAATCCATTATCCACTAGGTGAGCCCTCAGTGAGACGTATACACACGTGGTAGTATGCACTCACACATAAAATAAATTGGCTATGGGAAAGTCATGCCTAAGTTTAGCTCTCATACAGTAACCATACCAAATTTATACCTCCTGAGAACTTTGATAAGGTGCTAGACAACATAAATATTAGGATTTATGAGGCAAGAAAAGCATTGTATGCTTGACACACATGAAAAAACAAGATGGATCAACAGGCAAGTAAAGTGTGTTATGTAAGGTGGACATATAACAATTATTATAAATGTGAAAGAGTGTAAGGTATGTTCAAATTATTTTTTCTTAGTTCATGCAAGGTCTTAATTTAGGGAACATTGTGCCTAATGTCTCCAAAAGATGACCAATCAAAGAACAGAATATTCACAACTTAGGGGATGCAATGTGTCGCATCAAGCCACTAAGAGAAATATAATATGCTAAGAGAGATCACACTCTTGAAGGAAATCACACCCAATGTCACCACAAAGCGAAAGACACGTCACATGAGGTAAAACGACTACAAAATGAAACATGAGATGCAAAAGGATAATACTAGCGAAAAAGGGTTTCCCCCACAAAATCACACAAGGGATCTATGGATTTGGGGTAAGTATGTTCTTGCTACAATTCTTTTAGAATGCTCAGAGTTGTCACCATTCTCCAAATACTCATAGAACTGGAATAATGACACAAATAGAATGAAAACAAAGAAAAACCTTTCGGATTGAAACATAGAAGAGGCATGAATGTCGTTGTGTGCACGCATTTTTTCTACCTAAGAATGCAAATCTTACTATGAATGCAATATGAAAATACAAGACCACCTCAACGATTGGGCTACGTTTAACACAAATAAAGGAAATAACACAAAATAATGAAATATACCTTTTACCTTGCATTGTCCTTTGGTTGGCCCTTGATGTAGCTAGATGTGTATGCTCCTTAGATGAAAATGGGATGAGAATTGATATCAAGTGATTATGTGATGAAATGAGTAATATAAATGCAATGAAAAATGAGCTAATGCAAGTTCTAAAATGGCTTGGAAATTCAAGAGTATAAATGTGCTAAAATTCTTAAGGTCTCTAGATCCTTTTAATGAAGGAAGAGGAGGGGTATTTATAGATGAAATTGAATTCTCTAGAGAATTCAATAGTCGGGATTGAGCCACCATGGCCAATATGGAGGGCTATGGTGAGTTGAGGACTCACAAGCCCTCACATCTTGACATGTGGAGGGTGAGGTGCCTAAAGGGGATGATGAGATGAAAAAGGGTACAAGTGAGGTGGAAGAAGGAAAAATTATGTGGAGGAAGGATAAGTACTTTTCAAGTACCTTGGGAGATGAGAGGATTTCCTCAAAAAGGAACCTCTTTTCCCCAAATGAAGGTGAAAGTGACATATGAGGAATTTTAGTATTTCTCAAAAAATCCTCATGGAGAAGAGAGAATTGGTTGGAGAAATATATGTGAATATTTAATTCACATTATTGGAGGGGATAAGGTGGTTGGGATAATAAATATGAATTTAAAATTCATATGATAAGCACCTTATGGATAAGAGGAGGTTATTATGGAGGAGGCTGAAAAGTGCCTTGTGGATGAAATAAGGCCCTTATAATGGAAGGTTCTTGGCTTCCATGTGACTTGATGTGACTTTTCAATGATCACACGAGAAAGAGGAGATTCCTTGGAGGAATCAAAAGTGTATTTTAAATTCATGGGGAAGAGGGAGATTCTTGGAGGAATAAAGCGTGAATTTTAAATTCACATGAGGAAGAGAACCTATGCCAAATATGGAAGATATGAAGGTTGACCAAAAAAGGCATGCTAAATGTAGCAAGGGGATTAGATTAGGATTGTGCAAATTGCATGATTATGCAAATTAATGAGGGATTAGAAGCAAGTGGGAAATGTAGGAGGATGTGACATTAATCTTTGATTAAGTGGTGCACATCTTAATGATGAATTAATTAAATTAATCCAGATTAGAAGAGGGGTTATGGAGGATGTGACAAGGAGAGAGAAAAAGAATGAATTTAAAATTGGTTTAAATTTGGAAAAGGGGGAAATGATTAAATTAAATAATTGATATGTTTTATTTAATTTAGAGAAGAAAGGATAAAGGATAAAGTATTTAATTGTTAAATTAAATACTTTAGGAAAGTTAGATAGAAGGTGAAATATTAATTAAATAAATACATTAATTAATATTGATGTCATAGAGGTGTAATGAGACAAATTTGGCCATATAGAAGTGGTCAAATTTGGATGTCTATATTTTTCGCCTCTTCAAAATATTGTTAGAATAATAGTGTTTCAAATATAAGAAAATGCAGATGACTCTATAGAAGAAGTGACTGGAAAGTGATGCCCCAGCATTGGGAGAAATTACGTGAGCTGCCCAAATGAAGGGAAATGAATAGATATGTCCCAATCTCATAAGGAAATAACCATAGCGGAGGAATGGGTGAGAATTGTAGGGTATGTCCCCTCGAGGGGCGACAAGGGAAGAAAAAGGGGGCCCTAGGTGACTTATCAATATGAAAAAATGGAGGGTACGATTGGATAGAGCTCAAAAAATTAGGTAGGTTTTCCTTTTGAATGGAGTCGATCTAACACATGGTGTGCAAATGGTGGCCCGTGGAAGTTTTGGGATTAATGAGGGCGTAAAAAGGGGAAATAAAAAGTAAAAATACCCTCCACTTAAAAGTAATTTGAAAATGGGCGAAAAATTACTGTTAATAACTTGAGAGTTACTATTCCTCATTTGCACACCTAGTAGTTGAAGAAGAGAGAGAGAGAGAGAGAGAGAGAGAGAGAGGAGAAGAAAAGGAGGAGCCGTGGAGATGAGGATGTCGACCGGTTACGATGATGCAATCATCCACCTAGCGGATGAAGTGCGGGAGTTCTTTCATGCATGTGCGGTGCCATGCCAGATTACAAATCAAAACCCCCTTTGTAATTTTAAGCAATTTGTGAGATAATGTTTAAGTTTTATGCTATTTTTAAAACATAGGTTATGTTTGCGGGGTAGATTAGGAAAATGTGTTGGGGGCGAAAATGGGATTTCACCAATGGGGTAGTTAGAATATTCGGTAGAAGCAATGGGAGGGGGGGAGGGATTTTCCTCATTAAAAGGAAAGAATCAAAAAGAACAAGTCCAAAAAGGGTAAGGGGGGAAGAAAAAAAAAAAGACAGTGGACTTGCCCTGCGGTTGAACCAAGTTGGGTCCGCCCAAACAAAAGATAAAGGGCAGCGGCACCCCAACTCAAGGGCGGCCCCACCCCTTGAGAGGCGACCGGATCCCAGCTAGGGGCAGTCGCACCCCAGCTAGGGGCAGCCATGCCCCGGCAGGGGCATCCGTGCCCAGGCTAGGGCGACCGCACCCCACCGGGGGCAGCCACTCCCTGGCGAGGGAGGCCTCGCCCGAGCTGAGGTGGCGACATCCTGGTGGGGGAAGCAATGCCCCAGGAGGGGCGACGACACCTGGGGAGGGGCGACCATGCCCGACAAGAAGAGGATAGAAAAAAGGGAAGAAAAGATAGAAAAAATGGGGAGGAGATAGTGAGAAAAGAAACCCGAGGTCGGGAAAGGAGAGGATATGAGATGGGAAATGACTGACATAGTGCCATTGCATAGGTGCAGCGATTTGAGGTGTTGTAGACGTGAGAGAGACGGTCTGAGGTGATTGTGGTGATGATGGAGGTCATGACCGAAGCAGACCACCATGCGCTAGAGGTGTCCAGATTAAGACATCTACTGGGATATCCCATGATGAGAGCGCATAGAGCATTGTTGACAGTGCTTATAGAGCGTTGGATTTTAGAGACATCTACATTCCATCTATTGATAGGGGAGATGACAGTTACATTGGAGGACGTATGGAGGATTCTGAGGCTCCCCATAGTAGGGCAACTAGTGAGCGAGGTGAGGTCTACAGGGGAGGTTTTGTTGTTTCGACATGAGGACCTTCCCATTGATCAGCATGGCTATGATGTGGATCGTTGTTTGGTGGTGTGGGTACCAGCAGTACCACTATACCTGTGTGGTTTGATCAATGGGTTACTATTATCGAACAAGAGCGGACTGTATTGCAGCCTGAGATATATGGATATTATTCGACATATTGTCGAAGGGAGGGAGGAGCAGTTCACATGGGGGACATGCGTATTAGCACAGTTATATCAAGAAATGCACATGATGTGCTATTGAGGGGTAGTTAGTGTGACATAGGTGACCCTATTGCAGGTGTGGGCATAGGAGCATATTAGTGTTGTCAGGCCAAGAGTGGTTAGAGTGGGGACAAAATATGAGGCAGTGCCTATGGCTTGGTGATACGGTGCCAAGGAGGGTTGGGTCCTGCATTACAAGGGCCTCAAAATTTTAGATAAATGGAGGCGGAGGTTAGATGAGCTAGAGGAGAAGGACATAGTATGGCAGCCATACATGATTCAGCAGTTTACCAGGTGGAGGACAAAGGAGGGGAGGCACAAGCGTTATTTCCGCATGAGGTGCTTCATAGTTGGGATGTTGCCACGCATAGTGGAGATGCATAGGCTTGATCGAGTTGCTAGACAGTTTGGGACCGAGTAGGATATTCCTTAGGGGCTAGACATGTTTTGTTGGATCAGCTGAGAGTGGCCACAGGGAGGATTTGATTGCGCTGAGATTTTCTAGAGAGCATTCATTGACATTATAGCTAGAGGCTTATCTAGGGAGGACTGCAAGGGAAGTGGAGGCAAGAGTTACTCCTCAGTATGAGAGTTGGTTCAACAGGCATCGGTGGGCAAGGATTACAGCGGAGGTACCGATTACAGGTGCACTTGGATGGGGATCTGAGGATGAGCGGAGAGTGGTAGCAGAGATGAGAGATGGGAGGGGAAGAGGCTAGCGGAGGAGAGGGCAGGGGGCAAAGAGGGCAACAGGCCAGCAGGGTGCAGGAGGTAGAGGCCAAGTGGAGATAGGATCCACAGGGCAGCCGGTGAAGCCGGCGAGGACCGGCGAGGAGCAGGAGACAACCGAGGAGGGTGTGAGTGGTGCGAGAGTAGTAGGATGTGAAGATCAGAGGTGAGCCTAAGGTAGAGGTGGGAGCTCAGTAGGAGTTGGATAAGGTAGAGATAATGAGGGAGGAGGGACAGCTGCAGGAGATAGAAGGGACCTCAAGTCAACCTATGAGGACAATGAGGAGGAGGAGACAATGAAGGAGAGCCTAGGTGGAGAGTGGAGCCGAGCAGGTTCAAGATGAGCCAAACCTAGAGATACATGAGGAGAGATATGAGCCTAAGGTGAGACCATAGATGAGGGTGGGGCGAATGGGACAACCGAGGAGATTTTGAGTGACGATCAAGGTTCAGCAGGAGCCCGAGATATCAGAGATCGCGGTGCATGAGGAGAGAGATACACAAGATGATGTGATGGATGTGGAAGTCCTGGTGGTGGAGCCTCTGGCAATGATATCATATGTACCACCTAAGGAACAGATTTTATTATTGAGGGGGGCCCAATCGAGGCTCTGAATGAAAAAGCAGAGACTACAGATCATAGAGGCAGAGGTTATCAAACTCGAGGTGGAGGGGAGGAGGCTTCAAGAAGAGGTAGTCAGGTTAGAAGATGCAAGATAGAGGGATCATGGATTCATGGTGGGCTACCTAACTTCACAAGTATAGGATGCAGAGAGGGAGAGAGATGAGTTGCGCAATGAACTAGACAGGGTGACCTGGGATCGAGACAGATTACAGGCGGTGATGACTATAGTGTAGAGCAGGGGACAACAGGAGTCTGGGGGGATGGGAAGTGGTCCAAGATGGATGATTTGAGAGAACAGGTGACAAGATTAGTGAGGGAGAGGACTGAGCTCCAAGATAGGGAGGTGAACCCACAAAAGTGGTTTACAAATTGAATGAGGAAGGAAAACTTCCAAAAAATGCTCGCACTCAAAAAAAATCATTTTGAGGGGTTCAAACAAACTCAAGGTTTGAGCGAACCCAAAAGGGGTTCAATCAAACCCCTTTGAATGTGGAAAAATGTGTTTTCCATTGTGGAAGGGGGTTCAATCAAACCCTTTAGGTTCACTCGAAGCCCCCTTTTCCCACCTTCCCACCCTCTCACAAAAAAATTTCAGATTTTTGCCCTTTGAAGTGCAGGTTGAGGATGAAAATGGAGGAGAATTCACAAACCCAATTGGGATATGGTAGTCCTCAGAACAAGCTATCCAATGAATATAATTTTAATATGTTTTAATTTTATTATGTATGTGTTTTTTTAGTTTTATTAAACATAGGTTTTTCACCGAAAAATAAGCTCTTTGTTTTGCACATGTGGAAAAATAGCAAATTATCAAAATAATTTTTTTTAAATATTTTCATGTTGGGTATTGATGTCCTTGATCCATTAATTTTATTCTTTTGAATTTTGATACATATAGAAAAAGTTATGTTGTATACAGTCCGCCTATTTCTGAATTGCAATTGGTTTGACTTTGAAACTTGATTAAGGAAAAAATATTCAATAAAAAACTATGAGACCAAATGAAAGTGCTAGATATCATAGTTACAAATCTAAATTCAAAAAAAATATAATTTTATCCTTTATACAAAAAAATTTATGTTGTATACGATGAGCGTCACTTTTTAAAAATGTTATTTTCTGAAAAAAACCAGTTTTCGTGGGAGATGGAAAAAGAAGTGCAATCTGATTCCAAAAATTTTGAAAAAAATATTTTTAGAATCTATAGACAAAATTTGATGAGACTCTAGTTTGGATCATGTTCAAATTCCTCATGGTTTAGCCGTTATGGGTGCCCGAATGTGAAGATTTAGTTAAAAATAATAATTTCAGTGTCCAGTTTGGCCAAAAATTGTAAACCACTATTGTGGAATCACCCAGGGCATTTATGAGAGAGACAACACTTAGGGAGCCGAGGTCGAGGGTAAAGGTAGCAAAGGCCTAGTTAGAGATTTCACAGAGAGAGAGGGATATGGTGCGTGCAGAGGTATAGGCTTTACAGGCACAGGTACAGGCAATGTAAGGGGGGAGGGATACTGCACGGGTAAGGGCACAAGTTATGTAGGTGGAGAGGGATGTGGCACGAGTGCAGATAGTGATACTATAGAGTGGTAGTTATAGATCAGAGGGGATGTCACAGAGGGATGCATAGTGGAGGAGGTGAGAGAGAGATTGTAGGCAGAGATTGATCAGCTAAGGAGGGCACAGAGGGCGTGGACAAAGGAGAGGAGAGTCATTATCCAAGATCAAGATAAATATAAAAAAAAGAGGAACATTCTTTGGGGTCATGTTGCAGAGAGAGATGAGTACATGAGAGAGGCATCCTTCTAGATGATCACTTATCATCAGGTAGTTCTAGATCCGTCACAATGCACTTTTCACTTTGAGCGACGGGCTCCTTAGGTTCCCACGCCATCCCAATCACTAGGGACACGGACCCAAGGATTCAATGGTTTTCAGATGACCCCTCCTTGTAGAGGGTCGGTGCCTGAATCACCACAAAGATCATATGTGCATAGCTCATGGTTCAGAGGACCAGATGGACAGGATCCCGACCATTGACAGGTGCAGGATGAGACACAATACAAAGTAGCACAGATCATAGTAGATCCATAGTCGTGTACTTGTACTTTTGATGACAGATGATATATATGTATTGTGAGTATGATGGACATTATTATGGATGTCATGATGGATATTGTATTTTCGTGATTTTTGATATGATATGTGATAACTCTTATTGTCATCATGTATATGTTGGATGTGTGTATTTTTATGATGTGATGTATGGATTTATGATTATGCCTATATGGATGTATGATTATAATTATTATGTTGATGCCTAACATTTATGATGCAGGATGTGATGGATGACTTATGATTATGGCTATGTGAATGAGTATTATGATATGTAGGATGTCTAATCTCTATCATGCAGGGTGCGATGGATGATTTGTATCCCTATGTGGATGTTATGATGGTTATTTATGAATGCATGATATCTAATGGTTGTAATGTTATGGATGTTATGATTATTTCTATTGTAGATGATTTAATATTACATGCATGATGTTTAATGTGTATGATGGATGTGGTAATGAACCTAATGATATAAATGAATATGTGAATGAATGTTAGGATGCATAGGATGAAAATTAACCTACACAACTTAAATGATTATCTGATGCAATTTAATGAACCTAGAATAAGGATGTAAAATGCAATGTGATGCCAATAAGGGCTTGAATAATGATGGAAGTGAAGAAAGCGAGGGGTGTGTGATTGCACCTTTCAAGAACCATAGGAGTCCTGAAGAAAGGGGAAAGGTGGAGGGAATCATCATTTGCACAATCCAAAATCTTAGGTCAAGGGAAAAGAAGGGATGAAGAATACATGAATGCAATGGAGGATAAAAATGAAATGCAATCCTAATCAAATTTCCATCTTCAAAGCACTGGTTTTTGCTATAGCATAAGACACCTGTTACCATGGTATATGGACCAAGGTGGATTAGTGCCAAATGCATAAACAAACACAACAAACAAGAAGGCCATCCCAACACCCCGAAGTCATGATGACTTCAGTAGGGCCAGGTATTGGGATAACCACAAGCATAGAAGGATGTCCTAGTGTAAAGCAAGACCTCAGGGGTCTTGGTGGGTACTACGCGGGACAACCAAGAAAATAGTACGCAAAATAAAATTCAAGATATGCCCCTATCTAAAACAATGAAAATGCATCATAATATGAGGGATTATGACAACCTTGATGAGTGATGATAGGGAGCTAAAATGATTAAAAAAAAAAAGCCAAAAGCATCAAAAGATTGCAATCAATTTCAAAACATCATTTTCCATAGGATCAAGATGATGGATGGGATTGATGTGGTTTGTTAGGAAGGATACATCTTGTTGAGACCAAAGATGGATACTAAACTAAATGATCAATTAATGACACAGGATATTCGAAAAATGATTAAACCTTGTGATACAAATGAATTCTATTCATGAGGTACTAGTGAGATAAAGACATACCTTGATAACCTGACACAAGACAAACTCACCCTAAAGACCTAGGGGTTCGGGGTTTGATCAAAGATCATCCTTGCCTACTTGAATGAACAGAGCCCTCATAGTTCAAGAAAATACCATGATAAAAGTGGAAAGAGGATGATGAAGACAAATGATGGGAGACAATGATTAGATAGACTGACCACAAAAGAAAAAGAAAAGAAAAGCAAAGAAAATCCCCAGAGACGGATCAAATGATCAGCCTTGCCTACATGCAAACGTAGGGGCAGCGTAGTTCAAGAAGGATGAAAGACTAACGATGATCGATGACGGATGATGGAGGACAAAGTGCCCCAACGACAGATCAAGTTATCAGCCTTGCCTACGTGAAAGCATACGGGCAAAATAGTTCGTGAAGGACAAACAAACAAAGATGACACAAAACAAAGCCCCAAGGGCAAATCAAATGATCGGCCTTGCCTATGTGAAAGTGTAGGGGTAACGTAGTTCACCAAAGATGGAATGGGATCTAGATGGAGACAGACATGATGAATGAACCTAAATGGAGATGACCAAAGTGTCGAGGTGACACAAAATCTCGGATTAGTATAGAATCTCAGGGTGTCGGATAGTGGATGATGTTTGTCCAATGCTCAACCAGAAATATACCAAGTAACCAGGGGATGCAAGCGGATGGGAGGATATGATAGGATGATAGGGATATTGAGATCTGGATGGATAAAGCATAAAGTAACTAGGACGCAAGGTAGATAATGATTAAGCCCTATATGAAAAGCGCTTGTTGCCAAGTTTTCACCAATCGTACATATCCAAGGCACCACGCAGGGTTGGTTTTCAACATAGGATGAATTATTTCTCTATTTTTATTTTTTTTTTATTTTTTTTTTGGATTTTGGTATTTTTTTTTCTTTTTTTGTATTTTTGAGATTTTACCAGGAAGGATACCCCAGCTGACCTAAGTAAAGAATTTATTCAGATGCATGATGTTGATGGGTTCTTCCAAGGGCTCTCCTTTAGGGGTAGATAGCCTATACACTCCAGAACCATATTTGGTGGTGATGGCATAAGGTCCTAACCAATTAGCTTCAAATTTACCCTTCTTTTCTCGATCTTGCTGATTCCATTGATTTTCTTTGAGAACTAAGTCACCAACATTGAATTAGCAAGAGCAGACCTTCTTATTGTAGCTTCTTTTGAGTCAGTGCTAATAGGCTTGCAGATGGTTATAAGACTTGACCCGTTTTTCATCCAGCAATTCCAATTGTGCGAGTTGTGCCAACCGGGTGTCTTTGTCAATGATGATATTCTTGAGTGATATTTGGAGTGAGGGGATTTCAACTTCAATTGGCAAGATGGATTCAATGCCATACACATGGGAGTATGGAGTAGCGTTGGTGGGGGTGCGGATGGATGTGCGGTAGGCCGAAAGGGCAAGATGGGCATGGAGGTTCCAATCTTGCCCAATGCTATTGACCATCTTCTTAATGATTTTAATCAATGTTTTATTGGTTGCCTCTACTTGTCCATTACCCTGGGGGTAATAAGGGGTAGACTAGCGATGTTGGATATGATAAATTTTTGTGATCCCTTAAGTTTTCTAACCTATTTTAAAGATGCAAATCTAACTAATATGCAATAATGGAAAAACACTAAGGTACACCTCAAGATTAGCCTAAAGAAATGACAATGCAAAGAAATAAGATAACAAAAGAAAGACGAGTGATTATACCTTTTTTTCTATAAATTCCTTGTTTGGCCCTTGATGTTGGAAATCTTGTGTGCTCCTTGGATGGCTATTGAAATGGTGTATGCGAGATGTGCAATGTGATCAATGCAAATGCTAATGACTAAATGGCTAATATAATTCTTGCAAATTGAATGAAAAATTTGGTAGCATAAGGGTGCAAAATGGCTAACTGTTCTAAATGAGAGAAGAGAGGGGGGTATTTATAGAGCAATTTGAATTGTCTAGAGAATTCAACGGTTGAGATTAAACCAACAAGGCCAAGATGGAGGGCTATAGTGAGTTGAGGACTCACAAGCCCTCACATCTTGACATGTGGAATGTGAGATGTCTTAGGATAGGATGATGTGGAAGTGAGGTGGAAGAAAGGTACATGATGTGGAGGAAGGAAAAGTACCTTATAGGTACCTTGGGGGATAAGAAGATTTCATCAAAAAGGAATTTCTTGTCTCCAAATGAGAGTGAAAAGGACAATTGAGGAATTTTAGAATTCCTTAAAAGTCTCCATAGGAAATGGGAAAGTGGTTTGAGAATTAAATGTGAATTAAAAATTCATATGATTGAGAGAATCTAATGGATAAAAGAGGGTATCCAAAAAGGTGGTGATTTGCCACATGTGAGTGATGTGACAAGTCTAAAATTCTAGAAGTTTTTGGCACATGTGAAATAACAAGTCAAATTTTCTAGAACTTGCATGGGGATAAGGTAAGCTTTGGAAGGATAAAAAATGAATTAAAAATTCACATGGGGAAGAGAGAGACCTAGGGTGAATAAATGTGAATTAAAAATTCAATGGGAAAGAGGGTCAAGGCTAAGAAAGGAAAATGAAAAGGTTGACCAAAAAAAGTATGCTAAATGTGGCTAATGACTTTGATTATGGTTGTGCAAACTCTTGATTAGAATAATTAATGAAAGATTAGAAGCAAGTGGGAGATTATGGAGGATGTGACACTAACCTTGATTAAGTGGTGCACATCCAAATCATGGATTAATTTATTTAATCCAGATTAGAAAAAAATTATGGAGGATGTGACAAGGAGAGAGAAAATGAGGAATTAAAAATTAATTTTTAATCAAAAGATTAAGTGACTAAATTAAATAAATTGACATATTTATTTAATTTAGAGAAGAAAAGGTGTAGGGTAAAGTATTTAATTATTTAATTACATACTTTACCAACCTTAGGAAGAAAATGAAATATTGATTAAATAAATTATTTAATCATTATTAACGAAATAGATGAATAGAGTAGACGATTTTGACCATGTGGAAGTGGTCAAATTTAGATGTCTACATTTTTCTCCTCTTCGAAGTACTGTTAGAATAACAGTGTTTCGAAGAAAAAAGAATGCAAATGACTCTATAGAAGAAGTAACCAGAAAATGATGCCCCAGCATGAGGAGAGGGACCTAATTTTCCCAAACAATGGGGAATGGATGAAGATGCCCCAATCTTGCGAGGGAATGACTATGATAGGGAAAATAGAGAAATGGGAAGGGAATTCCCCCTCGAAAGGGCGACTGGGGAAAAGAGGGGGGGCCGAGTGACCTCTCAATAGGAAGAAATGGAGACTATGGTTGGAAAAAGCGCAAAAAATTAGGCAGGTTTTCCTTTTGAATGAAGTCAAATGGATGAACGGTGTGCAAATGGCGGCCCTGGGAAGGTAGGGGATTAGTTGGATGAAATAAAAAGGTAAATAAGAGGTAAAAAATACCTCTTAAAAAAAAGGGAGGGAAAAGTAATATAAGGTAATTTTTAGAAATTACCTCACCTCATTTGCATTGTAGCAGTTGAGAGAAGAGGACAGGAGAGGAAGCAAACGAAAAGCAAGGATGTTGTAGGATTACGACTCTGACATCATCCATTGGGCAGACAAGGTGCAGCGATTCTACAACCATCGGGATGTGCCCTGCCCGATTAGCGACAACCCGCTATGCATATTTTAATTAATTTAAATGCATTTTAAATGTTTTTTTGTAAAATGTAAAAACGGGTTTCGTTGACGAGCTAGAAAAGAAAAATGGGTAGACAGGAAAAATAGTAAATAGCCAAAAATGGTAGGGTGGGGGTGGGGGAGAAAGAAACATGTGGGAGGCCTGTAGAGGGGAGAATCTACCCCACTACAGGAGGGCAGGTCCACCCCGGCACCCGGCGGATCCACCCCGGCTCAGGGCAAATCTGCCCCACGTGAGGCGAGTCCACCGTGGCTCGGGGCGGGTCCACCCCGGTGTCAAGCGGAACCACCTCGCGCACTGAGTGGACTGCCCTGCAGCTGGGGGTGAATCTGCCCTAGTGCGAGGCAACCTGCCCAATAGCCAACGGCAGGTCCGCCACTCGGCCGAGGGTGGGTCCACCCCAGCGCAAGGCGGATCTGCCCCACGACCAAGGGCAGGTCCACCCTGGCACAGGGTGGGTCCGCCCCTTCATGGCAAGGGTGAGTCTGCCCCATGGCGGAGGGTGGATTTGTCCCACGGTCGAGGGTGAGTCTGCCCCACGACTGAGGGTGGATCCATCCTAGATCGAGGGAAGATCTAGGGAGGTGAGAGGAAGTAGGAAGAGAATAGGGAGATAGAAAGAAAATAAAAAAGATAATGTTTCGAGGCTAGGAAGGATGTTAATAGGGTTATTATTATGGATGCAGAGCTTTGATCGGTTGCAGACACATCAGCGGTGTCCAGAGGCACTAGTGGCGACCACAACGTCTATGACCGGAGTAGACCACACAACACTGGATCATGCGGTATTATTGCAATTGGAACAATTTCTGGTGATTAGAACGCATCATACGATGTTGACGACACTGATAGAGAGATGGAGTTCGATGGCATCGACCTTCCATCTTCTGACAGGGGAGATGACAATGACACTTGAGGATGTATGGCACATCCTGAGGCTGCCCATAGCAGGGCGGTTAGCGAGTGTAGTGGTATCTAGAGGGACAAAGTTGGATCAGACCATCCTAGTGTTATTTGGACAGGATGATTTTCCCATACAAAGTGGGCAATTGGATGTAGACACATGTTTGGCCTTGGGGTTGTCACTTTTACCATTTTTTTTGTGTTGTTTGATTAGTGGGATACTGCTACTAGATTGTAGCAAGCGGTTCTATAGTCTGTGGTTTATGGAGGTGATTCGACATATTGTCGAGTGGAAAGAGGGACAGTTCTCATGGGGCTCGTGTGTATTAGCACAGTTATATAGAGATATGCATGTGATTTTTTACCGGTTGTCACTAAGCGTGACACATATGACATTATTACAGGTGTGGGATTGGGAGCATATTATGGTGATGAGGCCCATAGTGGTGAGGAGAGGATAGGTGGATGAGAGGGAGTCTATTGCTTTGGAGTACGAGGGGTCCAGGGGTAGTGTTTTGTGGTATGAGATGCAGGGGAAGATGGGGGATTGGAGGAGATTTTTGGATGAGTTGCAGGAGGGTGACATAGTATGGTGCTCATATATGTATCGACAGTTTAGAGGATGGAGGGCAGAGGAGGAGACACATCAAGGTTATTTCAAATGCAGATGTGTCTTGATTGGGATTCAGTCGCACATAGTGGAGGCTCATCGACCAGATAGAGTGGATAGGTAGTTTGGATGGGTAAAAGATATTCCAGTAGCGCCGACCATGTTTCGTCGGCTCACCAAAGAGTGGCCATGGGCAAGTGTGCTTATACAGAGGGTAGCTAGAGAGGCATGGGTGATGGAAGGTGAGGTTCCCTATCTAAGGAGCACAATTGGGCCTGAGGATGCAGGAGTGATAGAGTGGTATGCGCGGTGGTTTCACACCCATCAGTGGGAGAGGATTACACCTGAGGTGCCGATTGTGGGAGCCATAGGGTGGGGGTCAGAGGATGAGCACTAGTTGGCAAAGGGTGGAGAGGAGGGGAGATAGGAGCAGAGGGGACAGGAGGGAGGTGGGATACAACAAAGTAGCCGAGAGGACGAGGGTGGAGCTAGATCACAGCCGAGTAGCAGAGAGAATGAGGGTGGGGCTGGAGGGTATCCAGAGAGGAGGAGGAGGAGGTGACAATGAAGGAGGACAAGAGGGATGATGGAGATGGATGTAGGAGGGCCAGATGGTGGGAGAGGCCTAGGGACAAAGGTGGTACGTCAGGAGGATGAGTGAGATGTGGCGGGAGCAGGGAGTGAGCAAGAGGTGGAGGTGTTGCTGGAGGTGGAGGGGAGGGTTGTTAGGAAAACCGGTATAGGTAGCAGAGTATGGTAGAGGTGAGTCCAAGTGAGGGCCAAGCAAGAGGAGGTGAGGGCCGAGCAAGAGGAGGTGAGGGCCATAGGTCAGTAGGATAGAGCATAGGGGGAGACTGATGACAATTGACATCCAAAGAGTATGACAGGGAGGAGATGACAGAGGAGGGTCCAGCCAGAGATATGGGTGGAGTAGGAGGCCCATGTGTTAGAGAGAGAGATGAGCAAGGATGGAGAGGATTCAAAAGGGGAGGGGCAGACTGGAGGACAACCGAGGAGACAAATGAGGGTGGGGAGGAGAGGACAACCAAGGAGGATTTGGGTGATGAGCCGGGTGGAGCAGGTTCAGGAGGAGGTAGAGATGGATGTGATGGATGTGGATGTTTCCTGTGGTGGATCCATTAGCAGTAATACACATTGTACCAATTGATGATCCTATGGTTTTATTGAGGGGAGCCCAAATGAGGCTATGAGTGATGGAGGAGGAGCTGAGGAGTGCAGAGGTGGAGGTGTAGAGGATGAGGGAGACATAGCAGAGAGAGTTTGATGTGGTCGTGGGTTGGCTGATGCCAGATGTGCATGATGCAGAGAGAGAGGGATGAGGTGCGAGTAGAGATGGAGGGAGTACAAGGTGAGCTAGCCAAGGTGACCTGGGATCAGGATAGGTTAGAGGCAAAAATGACTATAGCACAAATGCGGGGACAGCCAGAGTCTAGAGGGGGAGCATAGCATATCTCAGTGGATTTTCTTCAACAAGCTAAGAGGGAGATGGAGACACTGAGGGTACAGATGGTAGGACTGCTAGAGGAGAGGATAGATCTTCAAGAAAGGGTATCTACTGCAGAGATGTCTCTAGAGGAGGTGAGAGTGAAGATTGAGGTAGCAAAGGCCCAGCCAGTGGCAGTGCAGAGGGAGAGGGACACAGCGTATGCAGATGTACAGGCCCTCCAGAAGGAGAGAGATAGTGCACTGAGATAGGTGCAAGTGATATGGGGGAGAGATATGATGCACAAAGATAGGTCCAGATCTTATAGTTTCAGAGAGACACAACAGTGGCTCAAGCAAAGAGTGTTGAGAGGGATATAGCACAGAGGTAGTCAAAGGGAGTGCAGGGTGATGATATCGAGATAGTCATACAGGGATTATAGACATAGTTATACACTGCACAGGTAGAGAGGGAGAGATCCATAAAGCAGGTACAACTGCTGACGGCAGCACAAGAGGCATGGGAGTAGGAGCGGCAAGCGATTAGCAGAGAGCGAGATAGATATAGGCATGAGCGGAATGTTTCCAGATATCATGTTGGACAGAGAGATGATTATATGTAGGAGGCGACCTACTAGAGGTGTGCTTATGAGTAGGTAGTTCTAGATCTAGCGCAACATATAGTGTGCTATGTCAGGTAGGTACCTCAGATGTCGACACCATCCCAGTCTTTAGGGACACGTACCAGAGGGTATAGTGACTTTCAGTCGATGCCTTCATGATTTGGTGGTTATTAGGGGACTCATGGTCGTGATTCCCAGGAGACTCCAACACATAAAGGACTAGTGCATGATTCTCCTCAGAGATCATATGTGGGTAGCTCAGGGAGCAAGTGACAAGATACCAGTGTTTTGGTAGGTACAGGATGGATATTTAGCACATAGGGAGAAGATGTGATCTACATCCTTGGATTGTGCTCTAGATTTGAAGATGATAAGTATGCGATTATGAGGTGACTATGTTTTTGATATTATGATGAGATGGAAATTGTATTATTTTGATCATGATATGTGAGAGTCCTCATGGACATTATGCTTTATGTTTATGTGATGGATGATTTATGTTATGCATATGGGTATATATTTATGTTCTTATGATAGATGATGTAATATGTGTACATGCATATGATGATTTATGCCTATGTGGATGCTTTGACTATGCATGATGTTAATGATTTGTTTATGTGTTCATGGATGATGTGATTATGTATGATGTTGATTATTTATGTATGGTAATGTCATTGTGTATGTGATGTAATTAGCATGCACCTACCAATGTATTTGCAAATGGTGATGCATGTATAAATGTGATTATGGAAATATATGGATAAATGAACCTAAGATGTTTAACCTAATGAACTTTATGCAATATTGATGGAAAATGAACCGATACACTAAATACAATGCAAACACAAGTATCAATGAGGACTAGGTTGGGAATGTAGGTAGATGATAGGCATATTGTGGGTGTGATACTGCACTTGTCGAGAAGCATTAGTATCCTGAGAAGAAAAGAAAGTAGGAAAGAATTAAATTTTACACAACCAAAATCATGAGTCAGAGGTTAGGAAAGAGAATAGATGAAGGGGATATGCAATGAGATGAAATGCAACATGAATGCAATTTTCCATCTTTCGGAGCACTGATTTTTTCTATAGCATAAGACACCAGCCACCATGGTAGATGAAACCAAGGCAGATTAGTGTCTTATGAAGGAAACAAACATAAAAAATAAGTTTATCCCAATACCCCAAAGTAACAAAGACTTTGTTCATGCCAAGCATTGGAATAACCACAAGCACAAAGGGATGCTCGTACATAACACAAAATCCAGGGAGAATCCTGGTGGGTACCATGTAGGACAACCCAATAGATAGCAAAAATAAATGATTAAGAGATACCCCTATGTTGATTAGTCAAAGCACACCATGATATGATGGATCAAGGTGACCATGACAAGTGATGATAAGGAGCTCAAATGATAAAAAAAAGCTAAAAGCACCAAAATATCACGCTCAATTTCAAACGTCCTTTACCATAAGATCACAAGGATGGATGGGATTGATGCGGTCTGTTAGGAAGGATGCATCTTGTTAAGACCGATGATGGATACTAAGCTAGAATGACCTAGATGATGCAGGATGTTTGCCACCAATCAGATTTCTTGACACCAGAATATTTTCTTTGTGAAGAACCAGTGATGATAGGGACATGCTTGACGACACAACAGGACAAGACAAGAAGACCGACACACCCTAAAGACCTAGGGGCTCGAGGGTTGATCAAAGATTAGCCTTGCCTATGTGAAAGTGTAGAGCCCTCGTAGTTCAAGAAAAGACCATGGACGAGAGTGGAAAGTGCACTGGTGGAAATCGATGGATGACCAAGACATGACCCACAAGCCCTGGGGGTAGATCAAAAGATCATCCTTTCCTACGTGGAAGTGCAGGGGCAACATAGCTCAGAAAAGATAAAGGATGACCAACTATGGAAAAAAGAGAAAAGGGGATGATGAGGATGGATGATAGATGACCATCACAAGACAATAAAAATGCCCTAGGGGCTGATCAAATGATCAACCTTACCTATGTGAAAGCGCAGGGGCAACATAGTTCAATAAGGACAAAAGACCGATGATGGTTAAGATCGAAAAGTGGACAATGGTGATCTTTGATGAAGGACAAAATGCCTTGGGGGCTGAACAAGAGATTAGCCTTGCCTACGTGCAAGTGCGGAGGCATCGTAGTTCGCCAAGAGAAATAAGACGAAACCTACATGGAGACTAACATGATGAATGACTCTAGATGGAGACGACCACGACAACGAGACGACACAAGCACAAATTAGGATAAAAATATTAGGATGTCCAATAGCGGATGATGTTCATCTAATTCTCAACTAGAAATATACCAAGCGACCAGGTGATGTAAGCGGATGGGAGGATATGGGGATCGAGGAGCTGATGGATAAATCATAAAGTAACCAGGATCTGAGGTAGATAATGATTAAGCCCTATATGAGAGGTGCATGTTGCCAGGTTTTCACCAATAATAAATATCCAAGGTGCCACACGGGGTGGTTTTCACCAAAGGATGAATTATTTCTCTTTACTATTTTTCTGATTTTTTTGTTTTTTTGTTTTTTGACAACTTTTTACTTTTTTCTTTGTATTTTCTAACTTTTTTTTTTTGTATTTTTCTGATTTTTGATTTTTTTATTTTTCTGACAGCATAGGATATCTCAACAGATCTAAGTGTAAAACCTTTTGAGGTGCATTATGTTAATAGGCTCTTCTACTGGCTCTCCTTCAAGAGTGGTGAGCCTGTATGCCCTGAATCCATATGTTGCAGTGATGATATAGGGACCCAACCAATTTGCTTCAAACTTGCCTTTCTTTTCCCAATCCTACTGGGTGCGCCAATTTTCTTTAAGGACAAGGTCTCTAATATTAAAATGATGAGGGCGAACCTTCTTATTATAGTTGTGTTTGAGACGGTTCTGGTAAGCTTGGAGGTGATCATAAGCTTTAATTTGTCGCTCGTCTAATAACTCCAACTGGCTGAGTCTAGCAACTTGAACATCTTCCTCAGTGATAAGATTCTTGAAGGAGATTCTCAGGGATGGGATTTCAACCTCAATCAGCAAGATGGCTTCAACACCATAGATGAGAGAATAAGGGGTGGCACCAGTAGGGGTACAGATGGAGGTGCAATATGCCCAAAGGGCGGGGTGGATGTGCAGTTGCCAATCACAGCCAGTATTGTTGATGAACTTTTTGAGAATGCGGATGAGACTCTTGTTGGTTGCTTTTGCCTGCCTGTTACTCTGGCGGTAATATGGTGTGGACCGACGATGTTGTATATGAAAATTTTCACTAAGGTGCTTCATGGTCTGGTGTTTGAAAGGCTTTTCGTTATCAGAAATGATGGTAGAGGGTATGTCGTATCGGTAGAGGATGTGGTAGAGATTGAAATTAGAAATTTGAGTACCCGTAATTTGTGAGAGTGGAATTTATTCCACCCACTTAGTAAAGTACTCAGTCACAGTGATGATGAATGTATTACCATCAGAGGATGGGGGATAGATCTTTCCGATTAAGTGAAAACCCCACTAAGAGAAGGGCCACGGTGTCAACAAAGGTTGCAAATCTTGTGTCGGGGCATGAATCAGATCTGCATGTTGTTGATATGGGAGGCACTTCTTTACAAAATTGCAAGCATCATGTTCCAATGTAGGCCAATAATATCTAGCTTGAAGAATCCTTTTAGCCAAAGCCAGACCATTTGAATGAGCCCCAAAAATATTGTAGTGTACTTCTGTTAGTGCAGTATGGGCTTTGATCTCGTCGAGACATCTAACGAGAGTTCCATCATACCCACGATGATAAAGTGTATCACCAACAATGACATATCGAGATGATCGTTGGATAAAGGATTTTCATTGGTTTCATGTAAGGTTCGGCGGTAGAATGTTATCATGAAGGTAAGCATATATTTATTGATACCAAGGGGAAGTGGGACCTACAATGTCACACACCATTTCAGTCTCGGGGATATCATATGCTAGGATTAAGAGTTATTCAACAAGGAACTCACATTCTGTTCGATCCTTGGGCATGTCGATCAAGGAGCGAACAGTAGCCATGGCATCAACAACTTTATTTTGTACCCAAGGAATTTGATCAAATTGGATGTAGGTGAAATACTTCTTGAATTCATCCACCATGCATTTGTAGGGAAGTAGCTTGTCATCTTTTGTCAAGAACTCATCATTAACCTGTTTAATAACCAATAAGGAATCTTTGAAGACTCTTAAGTGAGTTATGTTCCATTTTTTTTCCATTCAGAGACCTGTGAGGAGGGCTTCATACTCAGCTATGTTATTGGTGCACGTGAATGCTAACCTAAATGACTTCAGGATGTAATCGCCTTGAGGGGTAACAAATAGAATTCCTACCCCCGATCCATTATGAATATAGGAACCATAAAAGTACAATACCCAAGAGGGCACTTTGGCTAATACAAAGACTTCTTCATGTGGGAATTTGGTGACCAAAGGGTAAGCATCTACCAGGGGTGCATCGTCCAACTAATTGGCTATGACTTGTCCTTTTATGGATTTTTGATCCACATATCCTATATCAAATTCACTCAAGAGCATGACCCACTTGGCCGTTCGACCAGTTAAGGTGGTTCTGGATAACAAATATTTTAGTGGATCAATTTTTTCTATTAGTTTGACAAGATGACTGAGCATATAATGTTTTATTTTTTGTGTGCTAAAGACCACAGCGAGGCATGCTTTCTCCATTGGCGAATAATTCAATTCATAACCAACGAGTGTTCGGCTAATGTAATAAATTGCTCGCTCCTTTGTGGACTCATCATGTTGTGCCAATAGTGCCCCCAATGCAACTGAAGTGGTAGAGATGTATAGTAGGAGGGGCTTCCCTGGAATAGGTGGCATCAATATTGGTGGGTGGGCCAAGTACTCTTTGATCTTATCAAAACCCAGCTAACACTGCTAACTCCATTTGAAGGTGGTGTTTTTCTTTAGAAGGTGGGCGAACGATGAAATTTATCTATAAGCTGGGCTATAAACTAATGGATAGACTGTACCTTTCCTTCAAGGCTCCTTAATTGTTTCAGGTTTTGAGGTGGAGGCATTTCCATGATATCTTTAACCTTAGCGGGATCAACCTTGATGCCCCTTTAGGAGACTATGAAACCCAAAAAATTTCCTGATGTGACACCAAACACACACTTTTTTGGATTCAATCTTAGCTTGTACTGTTCCAATCGCTCAAAAATTCTTTTCAGAATGGCAGGATGTTCTTCTCTGGTTTTGGATTTTCCTAGACAATCATCAACATAATCTTCCATGATAATGTGGATGAGGTCATGGAATAGAATAGTCATTGCTCATTGATATGTTTCTCCTGCATTCTTGAGGCCAAAGGGCATGAAATTGTAACAAAAGGTACCCCAAGGCATTGTAAAAGTGGTCTTGTGCTGGTCTTCAGGTGCAATTCAAATTTGATTATAGCCAGATAATTCATCCATAAGGGATAACATCTCATGTCCTGCAGTGATGTCGACCAACATGTCGATGTTGGGCAATGGGAAGTCATATTTTGGATAGGCTTTGTTGAGATCCTAGGATGTCACCGTTAGGTTTAGCAACACGCACTATATTGGAGATCCAGTCAAAATAATCAATGGGTTTGATAAAGCCAGCATCCAGTAATTTCTCCAATTCTTTTTTGACTAATAATGCTACCTGCGGGTGCATCTTTCAAAGTTTTTGCTTGATAGGTTTGGTGTCTGGGTGAACATCTAGATGGTGAAATACTAGGGCAAGGTCCAATCTAGGCATGTTTGAGTACAACCAAGCAAAGTTGATGATTCCATCTTTGAGGAGTTCGGTAATAACAACATATTCTTGTTATAATAATGATTTGACTACATAGGTGATCTTCGAGGTTTCTGCAATACCCCGATTGACTTCTTGAGTTTCTTCAATCAAAATGGATGATCGTGTAGATAATCAAGTTCCCACAAGGGGAATATGAACATCTCCATCATCCAACACCTTATTGAGGTTTTCACTGTCAGATGCATCCTTTATTTTATTTTTTTCTAAGTCAAGAAGTGCCTCAGGGAGGTTTTCACTAGATGACCATTTGTTATTTTTCTTGTTTTTCCTTTTGCGACTAGAGTGTTCATCTTCCCCCAATCCCATAAGGTTGGCATATGTATCTAGGGAGACAATAAATGGTGTGTTATCATGTAGGTCCCCATCAATAAGCTCGGGATGGCACACAGAAAGGCTAATGGTAAAAACATATAGGCAATCGAACATGGGGGGAAGGTCAGTGTGATCCATGTCATCATACACATGTATGATGGATTCTTCCTCAGGTATGTCTTCTAAGAGACCATTATCCATACTGATATTGTTGGAGGTATCGAATGATGTTGCTGGTCCTTTTTTTTTGTCATACCTGAGACCTAAATTCCACAGACGCTTTGGTACATCAACAAGTTGCAGCCGACCTTGTTCTTCTTTTCCTAGAACCCCACCTTGATAGTTATGCTTTTCTGAGATTTTAGCAAACTGGGGGTATGCTTCTTGAAAATAGTCCTTAAGTGGAGGATCCGGTTGGGGCTATTCATGATATACGCACTGATTGATATCATCTTCTTGTGCATCTATCCTCAAACCAGGGGGACCAAAAAGTGTTGGTGGGGATGTTTTTAGCACTGAAGGTAAGATTTTTGTCTTCCTCTTTTGGTACAAATTGTGATGGTTGACCATATGTGTGTGGTGATGGCGGCATGGTTGCCACATTTAGAGTTGCATGCATTTCATATTAACCACAACCTTTGTCGATGATCTGGACTTTAGTGACGGTTGAGTTAGTGGTAGAGGATAGAGTGGCTATTGTGGTGGATGATGATTTAGAAGCTGATGACTGAGGTGCCCCCAGTTTGACTCCAGGGAAATAATGCAAATGGGGAATTAAGCTTCTAAGACATGACAATATTCAAATGGTTGTGGGTTAGCATAAATGGTGAACTCCTATCTGTGGACTGGGAATTTTAGGCATTGATTGTATGTGGAGGGAACAGCCTGCATGGCATGGATCCATGGGCGGTCGAGGAGGAGGTTGTATGGTAAGTCCAGTCAAGGACATGACATGTAGTGTACTAAACCACGGGTCCAACCTAGATGGGAAGACTGATAATTCCTTCAGAATCACTTTCTGCATTATCATAAGCCTTGATTGTAATGATTTGATTACTTAGATCTGCTTGAGTATATCCTATCTACTTTATGAAATTTAGAGTGCATAGATTAAGAGTAGAGCCATTATCTACCAGGACCCTTTTTACTTCGTGATAGGCAATCAGGACTTCAATGTGTAAGGGACGGTTATGGTTGGCATCAATGCTAGGCATGTCATTTTGACTGAAGTGTAATTGGTAGGATAGAGCTAAATATCCCACTAAAACTTGGAATTGTGTGGGATTAATGTCATTAGGCACATGGGTTTCTTGTAAGGCTCGGTTCAGGATCTCTTGATGCACTGGAGAGGATTTAAGTAGGTCCAAAATGGAAATCTGAGTAGGATTCTTGCCCAAATGATCAAGAAGGTTATAATGTGAATTCATATGATTTGGCTGAGCGGATGTAGAAGCTACAGGGATAGTAATGCGGGTTCTTCGGGTAGCAACAACACACTGGGAATCTTTAGCTTTGACGTGTATCATGGATACGCGGGGTTCCACTTGCTCAATATAATGGACAATTCCATCATAATTAAAAGGCATACTCTTATAACTTATGTTGCTTGTACTGTTGTTTTGGGGATTGCTATTAGACATGCTTGTGCATTGATTATGGTTAGGGAAGGCATTTTGGTAAATCTGTGATTGAGCATTGGATGACGAAGCTTGATTGGTATTAACTAGGATATCCCCTCGATCGATAAGATCTTAGACATATGTTTTTAGACCTTGACACTTATTGGTGGAGTGCCCTTTGATTTTTTGAAAGTCACAATATTCATTGTCTTTATACCAATTGGGTATTGGCTTGGACTCATCAAAAGGCTTGGTTATGGGGTAGACGATTGAATATTTTGCCTGTAGGAGTCTATTGAGAATGGTACTTAAAGATTCACCTAGTTGAGTGAACTGACTTTTGTTGTTTCCTTGACTGTTCTGATTCGACTGTGGAGGGGGATGAGATGCCCCTTGTGGTATTGTTATGATGTTCTGAGAGGACGGTTGATTAGAGACAGGTTGTTGCTTTTGAGAGGTATTAGTTACTTGAACATGTTTGGTATCGGTGACACCATCATTTACAACATTCTCGTTCTTATTCCAGTAGCATGACATGTCTCCAGATGCTCGTTCTTATCATGACTGTGTATCTTGACATGCCCTTTGGCAATAAGGGCCCATTCAAGGATGGGTCCTTTCTCTACTACTTCGACGAAGGTGGTGACACAATGTAGCCTAAAGTTATGAGCCATGCCAGGATGTGAGTTTTTAACAAAGAGAGTGACCATGTATTTTTCTTTGAGAGGGGTTTTCATGCGACTTGCCAATGCATGCCACCTTTGGAGGTAGCTAGCAAAGGTTTCACCTTCACGCTACTTCTCCTTGATGAGGTCTAAGGTGTTAGAAACCCTAGATCAGACATGCAAACCTAAACACCTTCCACAAAAGAGAAAACATAAAAAAGCAGAGCTTTGCATGTGAATGTGCAAAATGATATATTCAGGAATTCAATATTACAATGAGATGATTTGCTTTATAAAAGCAAAGTATGCAACCCTAATGCTGACCTAAAATTAGGTCAACCTAAGTAAAGTTATGCAAGTTTAATTAAATATTAATTACACTAACACCCCCCCATAAGTGCAACTTAGGGAGACTAAATAAGCATGCACCTAAAACTAAGATGAATGCAAGAAAGCATGAATGGGTCCCAGTAACTAGGCTTGATCAGGTACCCGTGTACAAATGCAATAATGAGGTAGAGAAGGAAAACCCAGTGGGACAACCCCCCCTACAATGAGATGACTATTGCAAAGAAGCACTGGAAGAACACTATGGAGTAACACTGGAACCGCAATCTGGAAAGTAAGGAAAGATACTTTTGTCTACAAGAAACCATATCAGAATCATCATAATGTGACAGCAAACCCGATGCCATGGAACACTCGAAAACACCAAACTGGAACAACCTTGGAACCATAGAGCAATAGTAGATGATATGATGATGACAGAATCTAGAAGCCGTGAATCTCGATACCGATGCCAAACTAAGACTGAAACTCTTCCATGGGAAAAAGTACCATATAGACTCAGGAACAATAACCACAAATTTAGTGGCCCTCAAACTGAGATGGATCCGATGCGGATCACTAACCATAGGCTCTCAATCTAAAGTGTGAACCAAAATGAATCTGGTATGTATCAAACTAAACAAAATATGGCCAAAAAAAACTAAGAAACCAGATTACAACCCATGTGAGTTTCCATCAAAACATGATGAAGATTATTATGCAAGAAACCCCCCCGATGGAACTTTATATCAGTTCATTTATTACAATCCCCAATGACTGCAAAAGGAGAGAATGTCTAACATGCATAAATAGAAAATGAAAATAGACCTCAGATCTATGTAGAGGACTGAACCATCTTTCCAACACCGCAAGAATGGCCAAAAAAGGATCACCGAGTCAAAAGATATGCCCTCCGGAGTGAAAAATAGAACATCTGAGTTCAAGGACCTGCAAAATAAATCTGGAGAAAAATCTAGAAAAAATAAAAAATTGAATGTATTAACGCCGGAATCAGCTTTCCAACGGTATCTCATTTAAGAAAAACGGACACCGTATGCAAAAGTTACGGCTGATTTTGTCAAAGGTGCTCCAGAATGGCCAATAAAGCCTGCAGGCAGCCCAGGGGGCTAAAAGAAATTCGGCCCCTGGTCCTGCATGTGACCAGGGGCTGGTGGACAAGGGCTGAGATGGAGCCCCTGGTTCTCCATGTGACCATGCGGGATGCAGATGGAGCCCGTGGGGGCTGGCGATGGGACCGCCAGTTCTCCATACGACCCCGGGCTCGGCGAAAGTGGTTGAAGGCTGGGGCCGGCGGAGCTGTGAGGTGGTGCCGCCTTCCTAAGCGGCTGGCGGGTGGCCGCTTGGTGGCCGCCCAGTGGCAAAACCATTAAAACTGCATGTGCGAAAACCGATGGAGATTTTGTGTTTTTTTCTCAATTTTTGAGCAAAAACTTGCATCGAAATGTGTGCTGGGGAGGCCGTACGGTTTCCCTGGCAAAAAAAATTTGCCTTCCAGATCAACTTCGCCAAAATTGATGAAACGAAAGGCGATCTTAGGGTTTTTGGCCGCTGTGAACGCAATGGTGACCTCTGTTTCTACTCAAAATGCTTCAAAAAAAGGGCGACCTCCAAAGCTTGCAAAAAAATACCAAACTTGAAACCCTTACAGATCTGGCAAATCATGGGCAAAATCTGCAAAATAAAAGCCAAACCTAACTTTTTCCAACGCCCTGAATCCAATGGTGAGGCCCGATCTAATCCAAAATGCTGCATAAATGAACTCAAGGCATAAAATCCTCGAGGAACCCCGAACGAAATCTACAATAGTTTTCTCCAGAATTTGAGAAGGGGTTGCATGTCAAGGCTTTGATACCATGTTAGAAACCCTAGATCAACATGCAAACCTAAACACCTTCCATAGAAGAGAAAACATAAAAAAGCAGAGCTTTGCATGTGAATGTGCAAAATGATATATTTAGGAATTCAATATTACAATGAGATGATTTACTTTATAAAAGCAAAGTATGCAACCCTGATGTTGACCTAAAATTAGCTCAACCTAAGTAAAGTTATGCAAGTGTAATTAAATATTAATTACACTAACATAAGGTATTGGTATCATTTTCTAAATTGAAGGAGAAGTAGGAAACAAATTTCTCTGAAAGATCTGCGAAGGACTTGATAGACCCTTGCTCTAGGCCCATGAAATAGTCTAGGGCATTCCCCATTAGGCTTCACGAGAATAGGCGCAAGAGGTACTTTTTCATTATGCATAACTTCTTGACATTGGGCATAAAACTCTTGCAGATGGGATTTAGGATCTTTGGTTCCCTTATATCTATCAAACTTGGGTATTTCAATTTTTTTTGGAAAGGGGATCAATAATATGGAGGGGTTGAGTGGATAGGGACATATATCTTCAAATTTGAAAGATTGTTTATTCGTCCTTGCTTGAAGATATTTCAAAGAAACTTTTATTTCCAACAAATCCGTGTTAACTGGTGGTCTAGGATTCAAAGATGGGTTGGGTGGATATGGATGTTAGGATGATAGGGGTTCCTGTTGAGATACCGTTTGGAGTTTGATATATGAATTTTGATGTTGAGATGATGGGGTCCCCTACTGGTGAGTTGGAGTTATTTGTCAGAATGTGGATTGTTGTTGTGAAACATAATACGGGTTGGTTTGATATGGGTAAGTGGTGTGGTGCTAAGAAGCATGAATGGAATGTTGTGGATTGGTTTGTTGGTGTTGGGAGTATTTTTGTGACCATTGGAACACCAGATGGGATGGTTGCTATTGAAATTGTTGTTGGTTATGATAGAAATAGTGTTGGGGAGATGATTGATGTGATGTTAGTTGTTGCATGGGCTGAGATAGGATATTGTGTTGTGATTGCACTTGTGGGCACAAAGTAGATGTGAGGAATGGGGATATGGTTGGAACAAGAGGTCGAGATGGATTTCCTTGTGATGTGTGTAGTGTTTTTTGTGATGAAATCAAAAGAGTACATGGGGGTTGTTGTTGGGGTGACTGAGATGATGTGGAAGTGTTCAAAGAAGGTTTTTGGGTACTAATGGTGATGTTTGGTTGGGATGTACCTTGCGGAGGTAATTTGGATGATATGTTAGATTAAGGGGGTTGTGGTGGTCGATTCATGGCCCTAGGAAGTGGAGGTTGTATGATGAAAGGATTGCCCCCAGCATTTACTGGAGATTCATTTGAAAGGGGGGGTACAGTCAACATTAATGGTGGATGCTACGAAATAGTTTGTGGCATGTCGTAGACAAAACGATTGTTGGGGTTGGGTACTAGGG
The DNA here is from genome assembly GCA_007115665.2 of Sequoiadendron giganteum. Taxonomy (NCBI): domain Eukaryota; kingdom Viridiplantae; phylum Streptophyta; class Pinopsida; order Cupressales; family Cupressaceae; genus Sequoiadendron; species Sequoiadendron giganteum. The sequence goes on along the minus strand of CM021107.1, from coordinate 538,025,877 downwards.
GATTGTTAACATGGTAAAGGACATCATTGTTGCACTTAGGTTGATACCAACCTTCTATCGGAGGCATATTGGGGATATATGAATCACTTGGTGCGTTTTGTGAAGCTTGGGATATGTTAGGTGTGGGATTTCCATATTTGGATAGGTCAACACTTGATGGAGGTTTGACACCTTTTTCAATTAGGTGAGCCAAGATTTCTTCCCCATTTTTTTCAAGTAGGGGATTTGTCATTTGTGCATTGGTGGGGTTACTAAAATGCTCTTCAAGTGTGAACTCAGGCTGATTAGCCATACTTTCTTCACCATGCGGTGAGTTATTCTAATTTTTGGTGTTGGATTGTGATGAAGTACCATTATTAGGATCTTGGGGGATTTTCATAATGTTATTAGGATCTTGAGAGGCATTCACACCACTAGTGGGGTTTTGGGAGATGTTTTCCCCGTTATTAGGATCTTGGGATGTGTTCAATTGGGGATTTTGACTTTGTTGTTGTGCCATTTGCTTCTTAACTTGTGACCTAGTTTGAACGGGCATGCAAAGGAACTATGGGTAGATTCTAATGGATATCCTTGATGGAAGATTCTTGGGATTGGATAAGGATCGACTGATTGAATGACACGTTCAAATAGGATTAATTGGATGATCAGACTCAGATTGGATAATTAGGTTTGGATTGGATGATTAAATTTTGATTAGATGAGGGGATATTGATTGGATGATATTGGATTGGATTGGATTAATGTGATAAGTTTGTTGTGGATTGGATGATGACCTAGGATTGGTTGATGAAAGGGATCCCAACCCAATTTGGAAATCACCCTAGGAGACTTAATACATTGGTTGATCAGATTAGAGGATTGAACCAATGATCATGGCACAGAATCCACCTTGAGATGGAAGAGGATTGATTTGGGCTGATGATTGTTGTCTTTCAACACAAATCCACCTCAAGATAGAAGTGGATTGATTAGGTTGAAGGTAATGATTGATATGTAGGATAACGTTCAAACCTAACGCCTTGGTCAATTCAGGTAATAACTAATAAAACAAAGGTTTAAATGATTTTGGATGCAAATTAAGGATGTCCGAAAGGTTCTTCATATGATGGGAGTTTTGTTGAAGTGATTCTTTTGAAAAATGCAACTCTTTAGGTCACACGGTAAGATGGTAGAACAAGTTCCCCAAATTGTGAAATGATCAATGTGAATGTGAGAAATAGATGCTTAGAAAGGTTAAATGGAGGCTTAAAATGGTCAAACAAATGTTTGGATTGGTTAAATGAATGTTTGGGATGGTCAAACGGTCAAACAAAGACTTGGGGTGGTTAAACAGAGGCTTGGAATGGTCAAATAGAGAAAAAATGACTATTCAAGGGGGCGTATCCACCTTTCTACAGTCAACAGGAGGGAAAATCCACCCCTATGTAGTGAAAATAGTGAATCAGAAGGGAAAATCCACCCCTCTACAGTCAAAATAGTGAACCAGGAGGGAAAATCCGCCCATTCTACAGTTAAATATCATAAAAAAGTGTAGAGAATAAGGCAAATTCGCCCCTCTACAGAAAACAAGGACTTGGTTTGGATAAGAATGATTATGGCAAGGACTTTGAAATGACAATAATGAGGTTGACTTGTCAAAAATTTACTGGTTTCTCACAAAAAGATACTTTAGACAAGCAGAATCCTATGATTAGTGTTAAAGATATGGCCAAAAGATCTTAATCTAGGATGCATAAGGTTTCTATAGAGTCCTCGATATACTCTCGGTACATAAGGCCCAGATTGTGAATACCAGCATGTCACAAGCATGAGTCGGGAACCCTAGCGAGATAGTGAATGGCTCAGACCAACTATTCACGTCTATCTAGGTATCACCCTAGCTTCGACGCTCTGCTAGACACGATGTGACTAGATTGGGGTACAGCTTTGGCTCTCCCCCCTTTTTATACCCCATTGATACGCGTGGTTGGGATCGTCCCTTGGGGTGATGATATCCCCAAGCAGGTCCCTCTAAAAATAAGGCACTAACCATTTCTAACTACTCCCCATGATCACACAAACTGTAAGGGGAAAGCAAAAACAAACTAGTGCCCCCTTTGGGTAACACAAAAATAGGCACACCAAGCAGTAAATATTACTTCCCCCAATTAAACTATGTGCCTAGATGAAAACAACAAGGAAAGGCTTTAAAATTTGAATAAATGGATGGCCCTACAAATAAATGTTAGTTGTTTTATCCTCCATTCTTTGTGAATTACAATAATATGCTACAAAGTATTAGTAAAAAATCCAACTACACCCACAAACAAACAAGGTTAGGGGGTTAGAACTTCAAAACCACAAAAAACTGAGGCAAAAACAAAACTAAAACACCTATTTTTACCTTCCAAAGCATGTTGTTTAGGGAAAATCCACCCCTCTGCAGTGAAAACAGTGAACCAATAGGGCAGGTCCACCCCTCTATAGTAAAAATGTTAGAAACAATGAACCAATAGGGTAGGTTCACCCCTCTACAATAAAATTGTCAGAAACAACGAACTAGTAGGGCAGATCGCCCCTATGCAATAAAAAATGTTAGAAACAGTGAACCAGTAGGATAGATCCGCCCCTCTATAACAAAAATGTCATAAATAGTGAACCAATAGGGCAGGTTTGCCCCTCTGCAATAAAATTGTCAGAAATAGTGAACCAGTAGGGCGGGTCCACCCCTCTGCAGTAAAAATGTCAGAAAAAGTGAACCAGTAGGGCAAGTCTGCCCTTCCGCAATAAAAATGTCAGAAAAAAGTGAACTGGTAGGGCAGGTCCACCCCTCTGCGGTAAAAATGTCAGAAACAGTGAACCAGTAGGGTAGGTCCACCACTCTACAGTAAAATTATCAAAAACAATGAACCAGTAGGGCAGGTCTGCCCCTCTATAATAAGAATGTTAGAAAAAGTGAACCAGTAGGGCAAGTTCGCCCCTCTACAGTAAAAATATCAGAAAAATTGAAAATGAGAAGGCAAATCTGCCCATCTACAGTAAAGATTAGGGGAAAGTGGGAATAGGGGGGAAAATCTGCCCCTCTACAGCAGACTGGAGGGCAAGTCCGCCCCTCTGCAGCACACGGATGGGCAAGTCTGCCCCTCTACGGGGGAAATCCGCCCCTTTGTGACCTGGACTTGCAAACAACTCAACAACAACAAACGTGAAATAAAAGGACCTATTTGGGGGTCCCACCAGGCATGCCAGAAATGTGATCCCTTAAATGTTCTAACCTATTTTAAAGATGTAAATCTAACTAATATGCAATAATGGAAGAGCAGTAAGGTACACCTCAAGATTAGCCTAAAGAAATGACAATGCAAAGAAATAAGATAACAAAAGAAAGACGAGTGATTATACCTTCTTCGCTACAAATTCCTTAGTTGGCCCTTGATGTTGGAAAGCTTGTGTGCTCCTTGGATGGCTATTGAAATGGTGTATGCGAGATGTGCAATGTGATCAATGCAAATTCTAATGACTAAGAGGCTTGGCTAAATGGCTAATATAATGCTTGCAAATTGAATGAACAATTTGGTAGCATAAGGGTGCAAAATGGCTAAGTGTTCTAACTGAGAGAAGAGAGGGGGGTATTTATAAAGAAATTTGAATTCTCTAGAGAATTCAAAGGTTGAGATTAAACCAACAAGGCCAAGATGGAGGGCTATGGTGAGTTGAGGACTCACAAGTCCTCACATCTTGACATGTGGAATGTGAGATGGCTTAAAATAGAATGATGTGGAATTGAGGTGGAAGAAAGGTACATGATGTGGAGGAAGGACAAGTACCTTATAGGTACCTTGGGGGATGAGAATATTTCATCAAAAATAAATTTCTTGTCCCCAAATGAGAGTGAAAAAGATATTTGAGGAATTTGATAATTCCTCAAAACTCTCCATGGAAAATGGGAAGGTGGTTTGAGAATTAAATGTGAATTAAAAATTCACATGCTTGAGAGAATCTAATGGATAAAAGAGGGTTTCCAAAAAGGTGGCAATTTTCCACATGTGAGTGATGTGACAAGTCTAAAATTCTAGAAGTTTTTGGCACATGTGAAATAACAAGTCAAATTTTCTAGAACTTGCATGGGGATAAGGTAAGCTTTGGAAGGATAAAAAATGAATTAAAAATTCACATGGGGAAGAGAGAGACCTAGGGTGAATAAATGTGAATTAAAAATTCAATGGGAAAGAGTGTCAAGGCCGAGAAAGGAAAATGAAAAGGTTGACCAAAAAAAGCATGCTAAATGTGGCTAATGACTTTGATTATGGTTGTGCAAACTCTTGATTAGAATAATTAATGAAATATTAGAAGCAAGTGGGAGATTATGGAGGATGTGACACTAAGCTTGATTAAGTGGTACCCATCCAAATCATGGATTAATTTATTTAATCCAGATTAGAAAAGGATTATGGAGGATGTGACAAGGAGAGAGAAAATGAGGAATTAAAAATTGATTTTTAATCAAAAGATTAAGTGACTAAATTAAATAAATTGACATATTTATTTAATTTAGAGAAAAAAAGGTGTAAGGTAAATTATTTAATTATTTGATTACATACTTTAGGAACCCTAGGAAGAAAATGGAATATTGATTAAATAAATTATTTAATCATTATTAACGAAACAGATGAATAGAGTAGACAATTTTGACCATATGGAAGTGGTCAAATTTAGATGTCTATAGTTTCATAGAGGAATTTCATGCACTTATTCTTGAATGGCTTTATGTAATCAATGATGATGGTGGAGGGGATTCCATACCTGCAAAGGATATGGTAGAGGATGAACTTAGAGATTTGAACACCGGTGACTTGAGTGAGTGGTATGGCTTCCACCCACTTGGTGAAGTATTCAGTGGTTGTGATGATGAATGTGTGACCATCGGAGGATGGAGGGTAGATCTTACCAACCAAGTCAAAACCCCATTGTGAAAATGGCCAAGGTTTCATGATAGGCTGCAACTCTTGTGTCGGGGCATGGAAAAACTCACAAGCATCATGTTCCATCATAGGCCAATAATACCCTGCTCTTAGAATACTTTTGGCTAAGACCATACCACTAGAATGGGCCCCGCAAATACCACTACACACTTTTGCTAATGTAGTGTGGGATTTAGTTTCATCTAAATATTGGAGGAGAGTTCCATCATACCCACATCGATAAAGTGTATCACCGATAATGGTGTAGCAGGCAGTACGTTGGATAAATGATTTATGTTGGTTTCTTGTGAGGTCAGATGGTAGGGTGTTATCACGAAGATAGGTGTAAATGTATTGGTACCAAGGGGATTTAGGGCCTACAGTGTCACAGACCATTTCTCTTTCATGGATTTTGTATGAGGGAATTAGCAGTTGTTCTACTAGGAACTCGCATCTAATATGATCTTTGGGCATATGCAAAAGAGAACTGATAGTGGCCATGGCATCAACAACTTTATTTTATATCCAGGGGATTTGGTCGAACTGGATGGAGATGAGATATTTCTTGAAGTCGTCCACCATGTGTTTGTAGGGTAATAGCTTGTAATATTTTGTGAGGAATTCATCATTAACTTGCTTGATTTCTAGTTAAGAGTCACCAAAGACGTGCAAATGTGAGATACACCATTGAACAACAATCCTAAGGCCCGTGAGGAGGGCTTCATACTTGGTAATATTTTTGGTGCAAGGAAAAGTTATTCTAAATGATTTAGGTATAGAGTCATCTTGGGGGTGACGAGCAATACTCCTACTCCTGATCCGTTGTTAGTGTGGGATCCATCAAAATACAATGTCCATGTGGTGGCTTTCGATACTGCTAAGAATCCTTCATCTGGAAACTCCATCTCTAAATGATAAGCATCGACCAATGGAGCATCTGCTAATTGATCCACAATAACCTACCCTTTGATTTATTTGTGGTCCACGTAGTCTATGTCAAATTCTCTTAGTAGTTTGACCCATTTAGTCATGCGACCGGTCAATGTTGTTCTTGATAACAAATATTTTAGGGGATCAACTTTGGAGATGAGCTTGACTGGATGGTTGAGCATGTAGTGCCTAATTTTTTGGGAGCTAAAGATGACAACAAGGTAGGCCTATTCCATTGGAGAAAAATTGATCTCATAACCAACCAAAGTTCTGTTGATATAGTAAACTACTCATTCTTTGGAGGATTCATCATGTTGTGCCAATAATGCCCCCAATGCTATAGAAGTAGCTGAAATATAAAGGAGGGGGATATTTCCTAGGATAGGTGGCATGAAAATAGGCAGATGAGATAAGTATTCCTTGATTTGATCAAAACCAAGTTGACATTGTGGGATCCACTTGAATGCAATGTATTTCTTTAGGAGATGTGCGAATGACTGACATTTATCGGCAAGTTGAGCAATGAATCTACGGATGGACTAGAGTTTACCTTGTAAAATTCATAGCTGCTTCAGATTATGGGGTGAAGTCATTTCCATGATGGCATTAACCTTAGTGGGATCAACCTCAATTCCTCTACGGGAGATGATAAACCGCAAGAGTTTGTCGGTTGTGACACCGAATAGACATTTCTTTGGATTGAGGCATAATTTAAATTGTTCTAGGTGATTGAAGATCTTTTTGAGGATGGTCAGGTGCTCTTCTCTTGTTTTGGATTTTCCTAAGAGATCATCAACATAGTCTTCCATGATTATGTGGATAAGGTCATAGAAGATAACCGTCATAGCCCATTGGTATGTTGCCCCCGTATTTTTAAGGCCAAAAGGAATGACATTATTGAAAAATGTACTCCAGAGTGTTGTGAAGACGGTCTTGTGTTGGTCCTTAGGGGAAATCTTGATTTGGTTGTATCCAGAGAAAAATCCATGAGGGAAAACATCCCATGTCCTACAATGAGTTCGACCAGCATATAAATGTTCGGTAGGGGGAAGTCGTCATTTGGACATGCTTTTTTGAGATCTTGAAAGTCCATACAAATCCTGATGTCTCTACTAGGCTTAGCAACTAGGATGATATTAGAGATCTAGTCAAAATAGTCGATCATTCGGATAAACTCTGCTTCTAACAGCTTTTCTACTTCTTTCTTTACCAAAAGGGCCACTTGAGGGTCCATTTTTCTAAGCTTCTATTTGACAGGTTTTGCATCAGGGCGGACATCTAAGTGATGTACCACCAAACTTGGATCAAGGCCAGACATATATGAATATATCTAGGAAAATTTAATGATTCCTTCCTTCAAGAGATTGATGATGATAGAACTTTCTTCTTCTGATAGTGCCTTAGCCACATAAGTGATCTTGGGGTTCTCTTATGTTCTCAAGCTTACATCTTATGTTTCTTCAATTAAGATAGATGATCGACTGAATAAGTGAGTTTTGACAAGGGGAAGATGAACGTCCCCATCTTCTAGTGCCTCTTTGAGGTTTTCACTAGCAGATACATCCTTTTCTTTTAATATTTCTAAGTCACAATGTGCCTCAGGGAGGTTTTCACTAGGTGACCCTTTTTTATTTTGTTTCTTTTTGTTTTTGTGACTAGGGCGTTCATCTTCCCCCAATCCCATAAGGTGCACATACTGATCCACTGAGGGAAATGTGTTGGGAGGTGTGGTAACTTGTAGGTCATAATCAATGAGTTTGATATGTTTAAGGGATAATATGATGGTGCAAACAGATAGGCATTCAAACATGGCAGGGAGGTCAATGTGATCGACATCATCATACACATGTATGATGGATTCCTCCTCCAGGATGACTTCAAGAGAACCGTTGTTGAAACTAAAATTATTAGAAGTGCTAGAGGATGTCATAGGACCCTTATGTTTGGTATCGTAATCTAAACCCATTTTCTTTTGGTGAACGAAGGCTTCTATTGGTTGCAGTCTTCCTTGTTTTGTCACACCGAGGCCTCCCCCCTGATAGTTGTGTTTTTCAAAAAACTTGGAAGGCCAAGGATAAACCTCTTGGAAGTACTCTTTCAAGGGGGGAGATGGTTCTAGTTCCTTACAGTACACCCATTGACTGATGTCATCTTCAAGTGTGTCTTATCACAATCCGGGAGAGCAAAAAGTGTTGGACCCTATAGTTGGAGCTTTAAGGGTGATTGTCTTTTCTTCACTTTGTGGAACAAATGGAGATGGTTTCCCATATGTTCATGGTGAGGGTGGCATGGTTGCCACATTCAATGTGGTATGTATTTCATACTCGCCACATCCCTTGTTGATGATCTAGAACTTGGTGATGGTGGAACCAGGTACGGATGATGGTGTGGATGAAGGGGTGGATGATGAGGTGTTTAGTGTATTGGTGGAAGGATGAGAATCATATTTTTGAGATGCCCCCATTTTAAATCTGGGGCAGTAATGTGAATACAGAAAGGAAGCTTCTAAAGCACAACAATATTCAAAAGGCTGAGGATCAGCCTGTATGGTGACTTCCATTCCTTGAAATGGGAATTTTAAAAAATTATGGTAGGTGGATGGGATGGCTTGCATAGAATGAATCCATGGATGGCCAAGAAGGATCTTGCATGGAAGTTCCAGGTTCTGAACATGACACATAGTATACTGTACAATGGGGCCCACCTAAATAGGAAGACAAATCGTACCCTCAGAATCTCTTTCTACGTTATCATATGCCTTAATGGTGATCACCTAATTATTTAGGTTAGCCTGGGTGTATCCTACCTATTGTATAAACTTTAGTGTACAAATATTTAGGGCCGAACCATTATCTACCAATACCCTTTTCACTTTATGACAATTCACCCCAACCTCGAGGTGAAGGGGACAGTTATGGCTTGAGCCCAGGCATGGCATGTCCTTTTGACTAAAACCTAATTGGTAGGTGGTGGAAAAATTTCCTACCAATGCTTGGAATTATGTAGGACCAATATTTTCAAGGACTTGGGTGTTTTGTAAGACTTTATGAAAGATATCTTGGTGTATAGGGGAAGACCTAAGCAAATCTAGGATGGAAATTTGGGCTGGATTTTTACCCAAATGGTCAAGGATGTTGTATTGTGAACTGACGAATGGTGGTCATTCCACAAGGTCCATTGTGTGGAAATCGAGGAAAATAGGGCAAAAGTTTCTTATGTTTAACCTTGTTGAAAACAAATGACGGTAGAATTTGTGCACTTAGAAACCTCTAGGAATGTGATCCCTAGGGAAAGCAAGAGTGCTTAAATTCGTCAAGGGTATTTGTCTCCTCAAAGGGGTTTCAAATTTTGGAGGCCTTGTGAATGTTCATTTTCAACTGTTTTTGAGAACCAAGCAATGTGTTCTTTTCTTCCAAGCACTTTTACAATCCTAGGATGATGAGGCAATATCTTGTTGGGTTCCCACTTGGATAAATCCAACTACGCATATATTGTGTGAATGGCTAAATGCTTGACCACACTGGCTCCCCTCCACGGCACTCACTTATTCGGGTTAGCCAAGCATTAGTGCCCATGAATCTCTCATGGCATACTTTCCATTTCCACAACAAGACCGCATGTATAACATGGGGCGGCTTCAAAGGACATGACCTTTTGCACCAACAAGATAGACAAGGTTTTGGTCTTTTTCTAAACAAAGGGTTCTAATGCAGACATTCCGTTCGTGGGGGATTATCCAACATCAACGAGAGTCCATTGCTGTCCATCTCGTCAGAATAATCCTCGTGATTCTTGAACTTTCCTCAAGAATCCACACTTATATACCAGTTGGAAGTCGCTTGGCTTTAGCGTGTTCCCGGTTGGGTCGTTCCCTTGGGTGAGTACTTTTTCCCACAAGGCAGGCCCTCTAAGATAAATAATAGTGAACAAATATTATTCATAGTTCAATCAACCTTTGTTTAAAAACAAAAGGAGAACACTCGCAATAAGTCTATTCACACTCTCATGTTTTGTTCATTTTAAGTGCCCAAATTGAAATGTGGAGGAAATATTTTTAACAACCTAATATCACCAAAAAAAAATTGATTCTCAAGATCGCAATGAAGCGCGAGAGAAACGCATACACATTTTAAATGATATTAACTTGTGAAAAATTTTGCAAAACATTGAAAACACTTGTTCATTTTAGCCCTCAAAGCAATGATGAATTCTTTTTAAGCATTAAATAAAGTGTGAGTTTGTCTTTTTCAATTGTTACCTTTTAAACAAAATCTAGTTTGTTTGCCTAAAGTTCTTTTTAGCCCCTTAGCAACTTTTGAAAGAAAATTTGATTGTTAATTTTAGAACCCAAAAGAAAAACTAGTGTCCTAAAATCAAAGAACTTATCAAATCCTTTATAGAGTGTTTTAAAAAAACTTTTTAGTGTTTAAAAACACTTTAGTGTTTAAAAACACTTTAGTGTTTAAAAACACTTTAGTGTTTAAAAACACTTTAGTGTTTAAAAACACTTTAGTGTTTAAAAAAACTTTGTACAAAAAATAAGCATGGTGTCATTAAAAAAGGTTGCTTGTTCTTTTTAGTCCCAAAGTAAATTTAATTTTCCTAAGGCCAAAGATACTTAACAAATTTTCTTAAGGAGTGTTAAAGAACACTTTTAGTGTTTAGGAACACTTTGGTTTTGTGAACATGGTATCATGATAAGTTTCTTCCTTTGCTCCAACCTGCAAAAAATGATAGAAAACAGAGAGCAAAAATACAGCAAGCAAAATCAATGCTTAGAAAATTCAAAAATTTAAAAAAATGTGTCCAAATTTAAAAGCAGACTGTTCCCCACGGCGGAGTTTAGTGGGTGCGGCGGAGTTAGCAGGTGCGGTGTTGTTTAGCAAACAGGCAGTGCCATACATCGTCGCACGATCGACTATATGCGGTGCTCTACAGAAACAGAGACTGCGAGTGCGGTGGAGTTTGGAAGCGGTGGAGTTTGGCAAATTTTCAAATTTTAAACGCGGGAAGCAATTGCGATGTTGTTTGGTGCCACGATCTTTGAGGGATTCCCCATAGAATCCATCTATTCAAGCTAAAAATGTTAGATCAAAATGCATGCAACTATGAGAGATTCCCCATAGAATCCATCTATTCAAGCTAAAATTAGGAAAATAACAAAACTTAAATAATAATGAAAGCAATCCTAATTAAGCTAATAGCATGATGATCTTATGGGGGAATTGGTGCCAATGAGGTGTTGCAATTGGTCCTTTCCCAATTCCTAAATAGCAATGATGTGTGAATCTAGAAATGGTCAAATCTCCAAAGAGATTTGAGCATAACCTTGGTATCAAATGTGACAAAATGATGAATGCTTGGATATGATGAGCAAAATTAGTTCTCAATTGTAGACAGTAACTTTGCATATGAATTGTGGATGAAGATTAAGAGGAGAGGTCTCCAATTTATAGACTTCTATTTGGAAGAAGTGAGCAAGATTGAGCAATGTGGGACAAAAGAGAATCCAATGGCATTGTGCCACTTGTCCACATGTGGTTGGATGAGGAATGAGCACATTTTGGCCAATGTGCATGATAAATGCATAATTTTTAATTGAAATGGTGAGTTGACTTGTTGAAGGGGGAAGAGAAGTGAAGTTAATGTCACTTGGCTCAAGTTCAAGGACATGTGAGAGGCATTGAATGCTTTGTTGGAAGGACCAAGTCCACTTGGCCTTTTGAATTCAAATGAGGGAATATTCCCTTTTGATGCTTTGTGAGGGAAAATAGATCAATTAATAAATCAAAGTAATTGATTTATTGTGCAACTTGCATTCTCTAGAGGATTTTAGTGAGAGAGATTAAGTTAATCATGGATTTGATTAATTTAATGAAGAATTAGGTGATGTGACAATTTTAGACTTAGATTTATGAATTGATTTAAGTCCAGAATTGAGAGGAAATGATTTATCAAATAAATGATTTGATTTTTATAATCAAAGAGGAATATGTTAGATTAAATCAAATAAGGTTTAATTTATTTAATTTAATAGGAGGACTTTAAAGATTTTAATTAAATAAAATGATTTATTTAATTAAACAGGGATGCAATGGTTTATTAAATTAATTGATTAATTTAATCATTCAAAGAGGCAGACTTAATCCAATAAATAATGATTTATTAAATTAAGAGATAGAATGTGATGAAATGTTGTTAGTAATCGGGATCAGGTGTGCCAAAACGAACTTGTACATTTTCCATGTCTACAGTATGGATAGTATTGTGGGTATGATGAGGATGGCCCTACCGTGGTTGGATCATAGGTGGGTTGAGATGCATACGAATGTGTTTGTTGATTATAAGTGGATGGATAGTTGGATGATGGATTGTGATGAGTGGGAGCCACTTGTTGGTAAGGTGGTTGTTGTTGATGGTAAGAAGCAGGGAACGGGCCCTGTTGTTGAGTAGAATTTTGATAATATGAGGTAGGACCCCCTTGTTGATGTAATGATCATCGTTGGTAATAGGGGATGGAAGGTGCACCCTACTGGTAAGTTTGTTGTTGTTGAAGGTAGGGTGGATAAGATTGGTATTGCTACACAATGGTGGGATGTTGTGTAATGTATGGGGGTGGATATAATGGTTGCTAGTAGGGATGATTCTGTGAGTATGGAGGATCGGTGTAAGGTGGCGGTTCAGTCCACATTTGGTTTTGAGAATTCTGATGAGGATTCGTATTGAGGTGGGATGGACCAGTGTATGTGCTAGAGGGATGATAGAGGTATTTTTTAAGCATATTATTTTTCATTTGTGTAGGGACATGTACATGTTGTTGTGGGGATCTTTGTTGTGGCTTTTGTTGATGAGATGGGTGAGATGAAATGTGTTGTTGTTGGGGGACAGCTACGGAAGTGTCATGCGGTGGTTGTGGCTGTTGGGGTGTTATTTGTATTATCTGATGTGGCAGTTACATGTGAGCCGAGACATTTTACTGTGGGATGGAAATGTTTTGTTGGCGTGGTCGTTGATGAGATGGTAGAGATGAAGCAGCAATCGTAGTAGTGTGCTGGTGGGGATTGATAGGAGTTTGTTGGAATGCAAGCTATGATAAATTGTTAGCGGGTGTAGACCCTAGAGGCAGCATTAGAGAAAGGGTAGGCGTGCCCCCAATGTTGATAGGTGGTTATTGAGGTGGAAGCGGTGGAGTGGATGGGATGTATGAAGGCATATTGTAGGCATATGGATTGTGGGATTCCTGTTGTGCTATCAAAGTTCTAGTTGGAAGACAGGGATAGCTAGTGACTTGGTGTATTACAACATTTCCAAATTTGGGGTTATACCAATTATCTGTGGGTGCACCTTCAGGGATATATGAATTCCCAGGGAAATTTTGGCATGTTTGCGGATCAGTATGTGTGGGAAGAATGTGGGCGCCAACATATTATGATGCGCCAAATTCATATGATGGCTTGACTCCTCTCATAGGAAATGTGGCAAGAATTTTGTCTCCAGGTTCATTTAGGAGATGATCCATCATTTGGACATTAACAGTCATATTGAGGTATTCATCAATGGTGACTTTAGGCTGGTTGACCATGTTCTCATCACCGCATGGTGTGGTATTCTAGATGTCGATGTTTGATTGGGATGACTCACCATTATGGGGATCTTGCAGATTGCTTGGAATTTTATTGAGATATTGATGGATATTTGGTTGGGAACCTTGGGTCTATTGGTCTTCCATTTTCTTTTTTGTTTGTGAATGGGTTTGAATGGGCTGAATGTGCAAAACAACTAAGTGATCTAAGATGCAACTAAGCTTCTAAATGATGATTTGGATTGATTGATTTGGATTAGATAAAGATTGTTGGATTGGATTGATTGAATTTGATTGAATAAGGATTGGATTTGATTGAATTTGATCAACAAAATGATTGATAGGATTGGATGAAATTGAATTGGAGATCAATTGATTGGATGGTTGAAAGGGTTCCTAAACTAGGTTCAGAGATCACCCTTGGTGAAGTAAGATGTTGATTCATCGGATTAAGGGATGAACCGATGATCACAGCATCCAATCCACCTTGATATGGAAGGGGATTGATAGGGTCGAGGATGATAATCGACTTAGGATGGATAGTGATCCTAAGTGGATGTTCAAGGATGATGATCATATTCAAGTACCTAAGTAAATTCGGATAAAGTGATGATGGATGATGTTATCTAGAGATGCTCTAAGAGTTCCTATATAATGCGGGTGATGATTGAATGGCATTTGGAAAATGAAAGTGAACTAAAGGATGAATTGTAGGCGAACGAATGATGATGAATGTGTTTAGATTATAGCAAATGGAAAGGGTTTAGATCCCCAATGGTTCAGGCTTTGGTAGGGTTGGTTGTACCAAACAGAGAGCCAAAAAATATTGATTAACTACAAAGGGGTGGCTATGCCAGGGCGTGGCCACCCCTGCTAGAGCATGGTAGGTTTTGTCGAGGCATAGCTGGCTCTGCAAGGTTTTTTAACTTGTCCAAATCAAGAACAAGCTTATCGGATGGTGAATTGGACTTGCTAAATGATGGAACAAATCCCTAAATGACAAAATGGATTCCCCAAATGGCCAAATGATCTTTCTAAGTGGATGAACAGGTCGACGGAATGGGAAAATGAATCCTCTAAATGGATGATCGAGTTAATGAAATGGCAGCATAGATGTTCAAAATAGGGGAATGGACTGAAAGAATGATGGAGAGATGCTGAAAAATTACTTGTTTTGGGCATGGCCACTCCTACTAGAGCGTGGCCGCCCTTCGGGTGAAAACAGGGGTCAAAAATGGTTATTTTGGTGCAAAGGGGCGGCTGGTTCTACTAGGGCGTGGCCAGCTCTTCAAGGGTGTGGTCACCCCTGCCGACTTGACTTAGGTAAAAAAATACTATGGAAAAGGATTGGAAACACTTAACAATAACAAGCAAAGTGGAAAAAATGACTTGACTTGTAAGATATGTACTAGTTTTACACAGAAAAGATAGTTCAAGCAACACAATCCTAAGATTAGTAAGAAGGGTATGGCCAACACGGTTCGCTAACTAGGATTAAAAAGGTGATCTAGGGAGTCCTTGATATACAAACGGTATGTGAGGCCCAAACCATGAATACCAGTCTGTCACAAGTGTGAGTCGGGAACCCCAACAAGATACTGAAAGGATTAGAGCATCTCTTCACATCTATCTAGGTATCACCCTAGCTTCGATGCTCTACCAATTATGATGTAACTAGATTACAGTACAACTTTCATTCTCCCCCTTTTTTATACCCCGTTGGTACACGTGGTCAAGATCATCCCTTGGGGTGATGAAATCCCCAAGCAGGTCCCACTAAAAATAAAGTGTTAATCATTTTTGGCTACTCCCTAGGCTCACACGAAGTGCAAGGGGAAATCTTGAATGATTTTCACCCTCTTGGGTAACACAGAGAACAAAGTAAGCTACAATTTCTCTTCACCCAGGATAGCCAAATGATGCAAGGGGATTGGATATGTCGGTAGCTTACTTTTTAGTCAAAGAAAACAAATTCTTTAACCCTTCTTACTTAATCTATTTGCCTAATTAATGTAAAATAAATGAAAACAAAAAGCTAACTAAAGGTCCCTTCGTCTTGCAAGAAATAGATTAGTATTTTTTACACCGTTCTTTGTCAATCATAAATTTCCTGCACAAACATTAGTATAAAACCCTTCACAATCACCAACAAGACAAGTTAGGGGGTCAATATTAATAAAGCCATAAAAAATGGTCTGAAAATGCAGAAAAATACTATTTTTTTACCTTCTATTCGGACCTGGTCACCTCTGTTGGTGAAAACAAAGAGCTAAAATGATGTTTTTTTTCTATAGAGAGGTGTCTATGCCTGGGCATAGCCACCCCTGCTAGGGCATGGTTGGATCTATTGGGGCGTAGTCAGTTCTGCAAGGGCGTGGCCAGCTCTTTGATGAAAACAAAGAGCTTTTGGTGTTGGTTTTTCATAGATACATGTATCTATAGGACCTGGTTTCCCCTCAAGTCAAATAGTGGGAAAAAATTATGAATTTTCCATCGAGGGGCATCTATGCCTAGGTGTGGCCACCCCTGCTACGGCGTGGCTGACTTTCTGTGTCACCTGAACCTGCACAAAACATGGTCAACAAAAAAAATGCAAATGTTTATGCCGAGGAGCATTTATGCCTAGATGTGGCCAGTTATGTCAAGGCGTGGTCGGCTCTATAAGGGAATAGTCATTTTTCTACATCACTTGAACCTGCAAAAAGCATAGTCAGCAAAAAAAAATGTAAACATTTTAGTCGAGGGGTGTCTATGCCCGGGTGTGGCCAATTCTGTCGGGTTGTGGCCGGCTCTGCAAGGGTGTAGTCGATTTTCTGCGTCACCTAAATCTACAAAAATGCAAACAACCACAAAATATAAAATTAAATGACCCATTTGTGCATCCCACCAGGCGTGCCAGAAATGTGCTCATGCATTTTTCCTACCTAAGAATGCAAATCTAACTAAGAATGCAATATGAAAACACAAGAGCACCTCAACGATTGGGATACATTTAACACAAGGAAATAACACAAAACAATGAAATATACCTTTTACCTGCATTATCCTTTGGTTGACCCTTGATGTAGCTTGATGTGTGTGCTCCTTGGATGGCAATGGGATGAGAATGGATATCAAGTTAGTATGTGATGAAATGAGTAATATGAATGCAATGAAAAGTGAGCTAATGCAATTTCTAAAATGGCTTGAAAATGGCTTGGGAATTCAAGAGCATAAGGGTGATAAAATGTTTAAGGTCTTAGATCCCTTTAATGAAGGAAGAGGGGGGGTATTTATAGATGAAATTGAATTCTCTAGAGAAATCAATGGTCAGGATTGAGCCACCATGGCCAAGATGGAGGGCTATGGTGAGTTGAGGACTCACAAGCCCTCGCATCTTGACATGTGGAGGGTGAGGTGCCTAAAGGGGATGATGAGATGGAAAAGGGTACAAGTGAGGTGGAAGAAGGAAAAATGATGTGGAGGAAGGACAATTATTTTTCAAGTACCTTGGGGGATGAGAGGATTTCCTCAAAAAGGAACCTCTTTTCCCCAAATGAAGGTGAAAGTGACATATGAGGAATTTTAGTATTTCTCAAAAAATCCTCATGGAGAAGAGAGAATTGGTTGGAGAAATAAATGTGAATATTTAATTCACATGATTGGAGGGGATAAGGTGGTTTAGATAATAAATATGAATTTAAAATTCATATGATAAGCACCTTATGGATAAGAGGAGGTTCTTATCGAGGAGGCTGAAAAGTGCCTTGTGGATAAAACAAGGCCCTTATAATGGAAGGTTCTTGGCTTCCATGTGACTTGATGTGAATTTTCAATGATCATATGGGGAAGAGGAGATTCCTTAGAGGAATAAAAAGTGTATTTTAAATTCATGGGGAAGAGGGAGATTCTTGGAGGAATAAAGAGTGAATTTTCAATTCACGTGGGGAAGAGAACCTATGCCAAATATGGAAGATGTGAAGGTTGACCAAAAAAGGCATGTTAAATGTAGCAAGGGGATTAGATTAGGATTATGAAAACACATGATGAAGCAAATTATTGAGTGACTAGAAGCAAGTGGGAAATGTAGGAGGATGTGACATTAATCTTTGATTAAGTGTTGTACATCTTAATGATAGATTAATTAAATTAACCCAAATTAGAAGAAGGGTTATGGAGGATGTGACAAGGAGAGAGAGAAATGATGAATTTAAAATTGGTTTAAATTCAGAAAAAGGGGAAATGACTAAATTAAATAATTGATATGTTTGATTTAATTTAGAGAAGAAAGGATAAAGGATAAAGTATTTAATTGTTAAATTAAATACTTTAGGAACCTTAGGCAGAAGGTGAAATATTAATTAAATAAATACATTAATTAATATTGATGTCATAGAGGTGTAAGGAGATGAATTTGGCTATATGGAAGTGGTCAAATTTTGATGTCTACAGTCCCAATGCCTTGCATCATCCCCAAAAGGAAAACACAAGACAAAGAAAAGATAAGGGAAAAATATTTTGGGTCAACATGGAAGAGACATAAATGTCTTGACGCTTTGCGTCATCCCCAAAACGAAAACACAAGACAAAGAAAAGGTAAAGAAAAAGAGAAAAGATTTAAGACAGAGAAGAATGTAGGTACAAATAGAGGAACATCACAAAGAGAGAGAAACATGTAAAAAACAACACAGGGGATCACATTATGCACATGCAATCACACAAAAGAAACAAAATAAATAATGCAACAGACTAACAAGGCACATGCAAGTCAACCTATTAGCTGGCCGTTCGCATCCCATTTGTTTTCATCGTACACAAAAGGCATACAACTATCCAAAGCAACAATAGCAAGTACAGAACTAGGGTCATTACCAAGTTCAACATGCTTCCTAGGAGAATTATCATTTAAGATCATAGAAGAGGAAAATAGACTATTCAATTCATTATGCACTTCTTCATCAATCTTAGCAGCCACATTATCGTCATCCAAGTTAATCACAATAGGAGGTCGAATGATAATGTCTAAAGAATAATTTAGCTCCTATTGTGGTTCTGGTATAGGATCTTTTTGTTTCAGAGAGGGAAACCCATCATACATTTGTTTAGTCAAGTTTGGATTTTGATTTTGATTTTTTATTTCTTCGTTCAACTTTCGAGAAAGACCATGTCACTAGCACCTATGTTCTTTAGCATTTCAGTATCTTTTAGTTCAATTTTTGAGTTGTATTTGTGTAGGAGCGGGTCTATCAACCATAGGTTTATTTTCTCCCCTAAGGGAAGGAATGGAAGGCACCATGGGAGGTTTTTCAACCACTTTCTCTTTAGCTTTGTAAACTTGCTTTATCCTAGCAGGCACAAAAGGAGTGTTTTCATTGTCTCTTGGTCGTTTGTAAGAGTTAGGTTGGTCTTGGTTGTTTGGAATTTAATTAGGTTAAATCATAATTTCATCGAGGACAAGAGGCTCAATCGTGGGTTGAGGCATGTTCTTGATGGATAAATTTTCTATACACTTTGCTTTAAACTTTTGGTAGGATTTAATAAAGAATTATTCACGAGGTTTAATAGGCTCCATAGGCTCAGTCCAAAAGAAATCTAAGGAAAAGTTGCCATGGGAAGAAAAAGGATTAAAGCCACTATGATCCACAATAAAAATTTCATTTTCTTAGGGAAACTTTAAGCATTTGTGCACAATCGATAGGATGGTTTTCTTAGAGAGTATCCATGGATAACCAAGTTTCACACAAAATTGGTCTAACATCGAGATGATGGAGAATGAGACATCTAATTTTTTTGGTCCAATAGTTAAAGGACAGGTGATTGATCCCATCATAGGGAAAGCGAAACCATTATCCATCTTTATCCATTCTTTCATTTTATAATATGTTTCCCGAGAGATTTTATGCACAAGTAATAATTCCTTTGTGATCACATTATCTCCATAGACATGATCAATTAATATCCCATTAGTGGGTTTATCATAGATTCGGCCAACTATGTAAAAAGGACCATCATGTGCATGTTTAAGTATATCTTGTGAACAAAAAGAAATGTCAAGAGGATTTTTAGCTCGACCCTTATGAGGTTGAATTATGATAAATCTAACCATGTCATCCAAAGGACCTAGTTTGTTAGCATCCATAGGATCTTTTTCAACAATATCCATGTCATCATCTATGTCCACATTCATCACATCATTATTTTTAGTTTATTTGACAAATGAAACATCGTGTTTTGTCATAGGGTTGGTAAAGATTTGCAATTTTTGGTTAGGTGGAGCAATAGACTTATTTCCTTGATCATTAACACCTCCAACTAACAACAAACTAGAATTAATGAGGTCTTACATCAGATGTTTGAGATGCTTACAATATTCTATGTCATGTCCATTTTTTTGATGATAATGGCAATAAGCATTCGATCTAAAGCTCAGAGGAAAGGGTTTATTTGGATTCCACGTACTCTAACAGGAGGTAAAGTGATATTTTTTTGTTCTAAAACTTGTAACATTATGTTATGAAGGGTATCGACTAAGGGAGTAAACTTCCTAGCTGGATCCCCAAATGTGAAAGGAGTTGTCTTCCTTGTAGAAGCCACTTGGGTATCAACATGTTGAGCTAGTTGAGGAGGGTTTAACTAGAGGAAACCTTTATTCTATTTTCTAAAGGGTTGGTAAATGTTTTGAATTGCAGATCTAGACTTTTCAAGATAGCTAGAAGTGGATTTTGTTTCATGACTTCCAACCAACTTTTGATAATCACCAAGGGCAGTGCACAAGTGAACGAAGGAAGGGAATTTCATCATTCCAAGCTTATCTTGCATCTTAGTTTGTTATTTCTCAATGAACATTCTTTGAAGGTATGGATTGAGAATTTACACATCGATTTGGGAATAAAGCAATTGGTAGCATGAAATGAAATCAGTAACCTTTTCATCTCTTTTTTTTCTTACATCTCATCAAATCAACCAAGATCATCTTAGGGGTCATGTGCACTTGGAAATTATTAATAAAGGCCTCATCAAGTTCATTGAATGAATGAGTTGATTTATTCAATATCAAGGAGAACCATTCCAAGGCGGTATCTTTCAAGGATGTAGGGAAAAGTTTAGCCATAAGTTTATTCTCAAAGATGAAATCACTACACAAGGAGATAAAAATTGAAACATGGTTAACAAGATATCCTTTCCCACCATATTTCTCAATTCTGAAATTTTCTACACCTTCTGGCATTTGTCCTCTTAATAACTCCAAGGATAAGGGATTCGTTTTGATGTATTGTGAGGGTTGACCATTGTTGTTTTGATTTAAGGTTGCAACTTGTTGTTGAAGTGATGCCATGCTTTGTAAAAAAAAATTAAGGATAACATCATTGTTATTGTAACATGGAGGGGTATAAGGTGGTGTACAATAGTTATGCAAAGGACTAGTGAATTGTAAACTCGAGATGGAGGAGGTTTGAGGAGATATTGTAGTCGAAGGAACAAAGCTAGATAAATTCCCTATGGAAAGGCTTAAGGAAGTGTTCATACTACTAGCAGATTGAATTATTACAATAGGTTGAGTACTATGTAGGTAAGGATGGAAATAGGTATCGTAGAGGTAGGAATGGAGGTCCCACCTTGGCTTTAAGTGCATCCTAAAGCTCGAGTAGAACTAGAAATGGTAGGGATAGTGTTGCTGAAAGGAAAGATAGTAATTGATGACATGGTAGTCATGGGAAATGAATTATGTAAACTAGAATCCAAATAGGGTTGATTATCAACGTTATGAGGAAGAGAGCTAGATAACCCAAGATCCACGATGAATGGTGTATTGTGGGATGACATGAGTCTCAAACTACATCTCACAATAGTATTGCTAATAGGACACCAAGTTGTAAATCTCATACAAGACTTAACAAACTTTATGGAAAAAACTAAAATTGAAGAGGGTAGAGGGAAATGCAAGGACCTAAAATAAAGTGTGAATGCAAGTTTTAGATTCTAAACAAGGTAATTTACTGATTACACTATGCAACTATCTAAAATGAAATACAATCTTGACATTAAGAAATACACAAGATGAATCAATTTAAGCTAAATGCAATTATTTGAATGAAATAGAACTCTATAAACTGAAATAGAAAGCTCCCGAAAACAAATAGAAGCACAAAAAAAAAGACTTTAATACTGGAAAATGCAGTTAAAAATCTAAGACTGGACTAAATTTCCCAAAGGGGTGTATGACTCCCACTTTAGAGTTTTTGCACAATTTTAAGAAAATTTTGAGTGAATGTTATGCTTTATGGGTTGGATGATGTCTAGACTAAATGAAAATGTAGATTTAGATGAAATTTCGTGATGCAAGACACAAAAATGAAACCTATATGCACTTTCACTAATGAAATATTTAGAAACCCTAGATGCAAATCAATTAATGCAAAAAGGTAATGCAAAGTCAATGTAAGCTAGATCTAGGACTATGATGCACTCCAAATATGAAAAGAGGTGTTCACGTCTAGTTCACCAAAGATGTGATAATGGAAATAGGGATTCGGGCCACCTTTGAGGGGATAGGGTTCCTACTTCACTATTGTCACACTCAAGAAGACCTTATAGACCTCAATTTAAAGGTCAAAAGGGGAAAGATATTTTGCAATAAGGTGTCCTAGGGTGTGATTAGAGACTAACAGAGGGTTCACCACCAAGATATGGCTTAAAAACATAATTAGTATGAAAGACCTAATGATATGAAAAGCTTGAATGTATGACCTAAGAATGAATGCAAAATAGAATAGAAGATTAAGAAATAATAATGGTGAACCTAGAAACCTGTAGCAACTTGAATGGAGGCTTGAAATGATAAAAATGTTGAATTTAATGTTTACTGGGACTCATACAATAGTTGACGTGATTTAGTCCCGGATTAGGGTTTCTAAGCAGGAGCAAAAATCTAGCAGAGATAAGTTTGGAACACCTAAAAATTGGAAAATTTATTGTATTGGGACTCATACGCCATAAGTGGTGACACAATCCAATTTTTTTTTTTTTCGGAGGATTAGGATCTAGTTCTACTCTTCAACCTCTACTCTATCTTCTCAACTTGGTTTCTAGATCTGAACTATTAAATTATGCTATGTGGAAGCCTTTTAATGCTCTTCAAAACAAGGTGATAACTTTGACAACTTTGCAAACTTGACAGCTTATTTCCAATATTGTTCTTCAATATGTCTTCAACCTAGATCTTCAAATCACACACTAAAGAGAGTGAAAAATGTTTTTTTGTTAGTGGAAAGGGGTTTTCCTTGATCAAACCATGTTTTGGTAATAAAACCTTATAATGGAATCAAATGTAAAGGATGAGTGATGAATGAACAAAATGTAATGTTTCAACTCACATTACCCTAGGAATAAAGTGTTGCAAACATGTATGAAATGGATCTAATGGATGTAGATATTTGACTCTTGCTTGAATGTGATAGATCTTGAATTGAATGCTAGCTTGAATCATGAAACCCTACATCACAATTGTTAGCTCAAAAATAAACATGATGCATGATGACTTTGACATGATGCTTGATACTTGAATGGTTCTCTAAAACACTTGATAATCAGCTCCTAAATACTCTTGAATGCTCTTGTGAACTCAAATTTTCTATAAGGATGCTCTCATAAAACTCTTGGATGAAAATGAGTGAAATAACATTGTATTTATACTTGTTTATGCCAAATTTACCAAAATTGCGACACTACAAGCTAACATAAAATCTAGGAGAATAAAATCCCGCCAAGAATTTGAATTTAATTTAATTTTAGGCCACATGGGACTCATACACCAAAATGGCATATGAGTCCCATTAGGCTAGGTTATGGGACACATTTTTCAACAAAGGCTTAGGTTGATGTGAAATCAAGATCGGGGCCTTGAAACTTGGGTGGGACTCATATGCCCAAGCTGGTGTATGAGTCCCAAATCACTAAATTTGGGCCATACAATCTAAAAACACATAGATCATGATTGGATGTTTGTTTATGTCAAGATTATCCTAAAAAAGATGCACTAATTAAGGCTTCTAGATACAAAATAAGGCCAAATAAGGAATAAAGAAGCCCCATTAATTAAGAAAACCATATATTAGTGTGAAAGTGTGGTACAATAATTTACAACAACCTAAATAAGGTGAAATTAATTCCACCTAGTTTACAATGGCCCAAGACCTAATGTGAATGTGTTAAATACATTAAAACACTAAATCAAGGCAACCTTAGGATCAAATTAAGGAGCACCAAAATAAATACGAAAATGAAAGGGTATAAAAATTTTGCAATTACATATAGCCCCCATTTTAGTGATAGGAGGAACCTACTTCAAACTCACACTAAAGTAGATAGAGCATCAAGAGGGGTCACATTGTACCAATGTGGGCGGCATAGAATGACAAAGATCGAAGGAGATGGACAAGCCCCCAGGATCAAGATCCCATAGTAGACCAACATATGTGCAAGATAACACACATGAAAATGATATAAGGAGCAACATCAAGGCACAAGAATACACTTCCAAAGACATAAAGAAAAAGGCAGGTATGGATCAAGCTTCAACCGTTTGTCCAGCTCGTTGTGGATCAAATCTAGGATGTTTTTCAAAAAGAAATGCTTACAAGTGGAACGTGCGTCCACTATTAAAACTAACACACACTCACAAAGAGTAGTGGAATCCAATATCCACTAAGTCAGCCCCTATCAAGATGCATACACATGCAGCAGTATGCACTCACACAGACAAGCAAGTGGCTATGGGAAATTCATGCCTAAGTTTGACTCCCATACGGTAACCACACCAAAGCTATACCTCCTAATAACTTTGATAAGGCACCACACAACATGAACAATAGGATTCATGAGGCAAGAAAATATTCGTATGCTTGACACCCATGAAGAAACAAGATGGCTCCACAGATAAGAAAAGTGTGTTATGCAAGGTGGACATATAGTAGTTATTATAAATGTGAAAGAGAGTAAGGTACATTCAAATTATTTTTTCTTAGTTCATATAAGGTCTTAACTTAAGGAATATTGTGCCTAATGTCTGCAAAAGAGGACCAATCAAAGAATAGAATGTTCACAACTTAAGGGATGCAGTGTGTAACATAAAGTTTCTAAGAGAAATATAATATGCTAACAGAGATCACACTCTTGAAGGAAATCACATCTAATATCACCACAAAATTAAATACACACCACATGAAGTAAGAAGACTATAGAATGAAACATGAGATGTACAAAGATAATGCTACCAAAAAAGGGTTTCCCCCATAAATCCACACAAGGGATCCATGGATTTGAGGTCAATATATTCTTGCTACAATGCTTTTAGAGAGCTCAGAACTATCGTCATACCCCAAATACTCATAGAACTAGAAGAATGACACAAAGAGAACAAATAAAAGAAAAACCTTTCGGGTTAACATGGAAGACACATGAATGTATCAATGCCTTGCGTCATCCCCAAAAGGAAAACACAAGAAAAAGAAAAGATAAGTTCAAAGGCTTTTGGGTCAACATGGAAGAGACATCAAATTTCTCGACACCTTGGGTCATCCCCAAAAGGAAAAGACAACACAAAGAAAAGGTAAAGAAAAATATAAAAGATTAGCGACATAGAGAAGAATGTAGGTACAAATAGAGGAATGTCACAAAGAGAGAGAGAAACATCAAACAAAATGGCATGGGGGGTCACACTACACACATGCAATCACACACACACAAAAAAAAAATGTAATAGACTATCAAAGTACATGTGAGTCAACCTATTAGTAGGTCGTCTGCATCCCAATTGTGTTCATCATACATAGAAGGAAGACAACTAGCCAAAGGGAAAATAGCAAGTGCCAAACTAGGGTCATTACCATGTTCAACATGCTTCCTAGGAGAATTATCATTTAAGCTCATAGAAGAGGAAAATAATGTATTCAATTCATTATGCACTTCTTCATCAATCTTAGCAGCCTCATCATCATCATCCAAGTTAATCACAATAGGAGGTCGAATGATAATGTATAAAGAAGGATTTAGCTCTTGTTGTGGTTGTGTTATAGGATATTTTTGTTGCAAAGATGGAGACTCTTTGTACATTGGTTTATTCAAGTTTGGATTTTGATTTTGATTTTTTATTTCTTCATTCAACTTTTGAGAGAGAGCATGTTTCCTGCACCTACATTCTCTAGCATTTCAGTTTCTTTTAGATCGATTTTCAAATTATATTTGTGTAGGAGCGGGTCTATCAACCATAGGTTTCTTTTCTCCCCTAAGGGGAGGAATGGAAGCAGCCATGGGAGGTTGTTCAACCACTTTCTCTTTAGCTTTGTAAACTTGTTTTATCCTAGGAGGCACAAAAGGAGTGTTTTCATTTTCTCTTGGTTATTTATAAGAGTTAGGTTGGTCTTGTTTGTTTGGAATTTCCTTAGGTTAATTCACAGTTTCATCAAGGAAAAGAGGCTCAGTTGTGGGTTGAGGCATGTTCTTGAGGGATAACTTTTCTATACACTTCACTTTAAAATTTTGGTAGGATTTAAAAAAGAATTCTTCATGAGGTTTAATAGACTCCATAGGCCTAGGCCAAAAGAAATCTAAGGAAAATTTCCCACAGGAAGACAAAGGATTAAAGCCAGTATGATGAACAATAAATATTTCATTGTCCAAGGGAAGCTTTAACCATTTATGCACAATCGATGGGACAGCTTTCATGGAGCATAGCCATGGATAACCAAGCTTCACACAAAATTGGTCTGACATTGATATGATGGAGAATGAGACACAAATTGTTTTTGTCCAAAATTTAAAGGAAGGGTGATCGATCTCATCATAGGGAAAGAAAAAAAATAATGTGTCTTTATCCATACTTTCGGTTTATAATATGATTCCTGAGAGATTTTATGCACAAGTGAGAACTCCTTGGTGAGATCGTATTCTCTCCACAGATGGGATCAATTAATATCCCCTTAGTGGGCTTATCATAGATTCACTCAGCTATGTAAAGAGGACCATCAGGTTCATGTTTAAGTATATCTTGTGAGGAGAAATCAATGTCAAGAGGATTTTTAGTTCAGCCCTTATGAGGTTGAATTTCAATCAATCCAACCATGTCATCGAAAGGACCTAGGTTTTTAGCATCCATAGGATCTTGTTCAACAATATCCATGTCATCATCTATGTCAACATTCATCATATCATTCTTTTTAGTGTATTTGACGAATGAAACATCATGTTTTGGCATAGGGTTGGTAAAGATTTGGAATTTTCGGTTAGGTGGAGCAAAGGAATTATTTCCTTGATCATTACCACCTCCAACTAACAGCAGACTAGAATTAATGAGGTCTTGCACCAGATGTTTGAGACACTTACAATGTTTTGTGTTGTGTTCATTTTTTCGGTGATAATGGCAATAAGAATTCGATCTAAAGCTTAGGGGAAAATATTTATTAGGATCATGTGCTCTAATAGGAGGTAAAGTGATATTTTTTCATTCTAAAAGTTGCGACATTGTGTTATGAAGGGTATCAAGTAAGAGAGTAAAATACCTAGCTGAATCCCCAAATGTGAAAGGTGTTGTCTTCCTTATAGCAGCCACCTGGGTATCAACATGTTCAGTTGGTTGAGGAGGGTTTAGCTAAAGTAAACCTTTATTCTATTTTATAAAGGGTTGGTAATTTTTTTAAATTATGGATTTAGACTTTTCAAGATGGCTAGAAATGGATTTTGTTTGATGACTTCCAACCGAATTTTTATAATCACGAAGGGAAGTGCAAAAGTGAATGAAGGAAGGTAATTTCATCGTGACAAGATTATCTTGCATCTTATTTTGTAAGCTCTCAATAAAAATTCTTTGAAGGTGAGGATCGAGAATTTGCACATCGATTTGGGAATAAAGAAACTGGTAGCGTGAAATGAAATCAGTAACCTTTTCATCACCTTTTTTCTTACATCCCATTAAATCAACCAAGGTCATATTAGGGGTCACGTACACTTGGAAATGATTAATAAAGGCCTCAAAAAATTCATTGAATGAATGAATTGAGTTATTCAGTAATGAGGAGAACCATTCCAAGAAAATATCTTTCAAGTATCTAAGGAATAGTTTAGCTAGAAGTTTATCCTCAAAGATGAAATCACTATAGGGGGCGATAAAACTAGAAACATGGTTAACAAGATCTCCTTTCCCACCATATTTCTCAAATCCAGAAACTTCTACACCTTGTGGCATTTGTTCTCTTAATATCTCCAAGGATAAGGGATTGGTTTTTATATATTGTGAGGGTTGACCATTGTTGTTTTGATTTAAGGTTGTCACTTGTTGTTGAAAGGATTACATGCTTTATAAAAGTGTTTTAAGGATATAACAACATTTTTGTTGTAAGGTGGAGGGGTATAAGGTGGTTTAGGGTATGTATACGAAGGACTAGTGAATTGTAAACTCGAGATGGAGGAGGTTTGAGGAGATATTGTAGTTGAAGGTACAATGATAGGGGAATTCCCTGTGGAAAGGCTTATGGAAGTGTTCACACTACTAGAAAATTGAATTGTTGCAGTAGGTTGAGTGCTAGTGTAGGTAGGGATGGAAATGGGTATCGTAGAGGTAGGAATGGAGGTTTCAACTTGGCTTTAAGTGCATCCTAAAGCTCAAGTGGAACTAGGGATGGTAGGGATAGTGTTGCTAACAAGAAACATAGTAATTGAAGGCATGGTATTCATGGGAAATGAAGTATGTAAACTAGAATTCAAATAGGGTTGATTATCAAAACTATTAGGAAAAGAGCTAGAGAACCCAAGATCCATGATAAATGGTGTATCACGGGATGAAATGAGTCTCAAACTATGTCTCACAATAATATTGCTAATAGGACACCAATTTGTAAAGCTCATACAAGACTTCACAAACTTAGTATACAAACCCAAAATGGAAGAGGGTAAAGGGAAATGAAAAGACCTAAAATGAAGTTTGAATGTAAGTTTCAGATTCTAAACAAGGTAATTTACTGATTACACTATGTAACAATCTGAAATGAAATGCAATCTTGAAATTAAGCAATGCACAAGATGAATCAATTTAAGCTAAATGCAATTATTTGAAGGAAACAAAAACTCTATAAACTGAAATAGAAAGATCCCAATAGAAAATAGAAGCACAAAAACAAATATTTTAATACTAAAAAATGCAGTTCAAATTTTGAGACAAGAATAAATCGCCCAAAGGGGTGTATGACTCCCACTTTAGAGTTTTTGCACAATTTTTAGAAAATTTTGAGTGAATGTTATGCTTTATGGGTTGGATGATGTCTGGACTAAATGAAAATATAGATTTTATATGAAATTCAGTGATGCAAGACACAAAAATGCAACCTATATGCACTTTCACTAATGCAAGATTTAGAAACCCTAGATGCAAATCAATTAATATAAAAACCTAATGCAAATTCAATGCAAGCTAGATCTAGGACTATGATGCACTCCAAATCTGAGAAGAGGTGTTCATGTCGGGTTCACCAAAGATGTGACAATGGAAATAGGGAGCCCCCACCTTCAAGGGGATAGGGTTCCTACTTCACTATTATCACACTCAAGGAGACCTTAGAGACCTCAATCTAAAGGTTGAAAGGGGAAAGAGATCTTGCAATAAGGTATCGTAGGGTGTTATTAGAGACTAAAAGGGGGTTCACCACCAAGCTAGGGATTTGAAAGATAATTAACATGCAAAACCTAATTATCAAACCTAATGATATGCAAAGCTTCAATGTATGACCTAAGAATGAATGCAAAATGAAATAGAAGATTGATAAATCATAATGGTGCACCTGGAAACCTGTAGCAACTTGAATGGAGACTCGAAATGTGAAAAATCTTGAATTTAATGTCTTTTATGACTCATACATCAGTCAATGTGATTTAGTCCCAGATTAGGGTTTCTAGGCAAGAATAAAAATTAGAAGAGACAAGTTTGGAACACCTAAAAACTAGAAAATTCACTATACTGGGACTCATATGCCAGAAGTGGTGTATCAATCCAATTTGTATGTTTTAGAGGATTAGGATCTAATTCTACTATTCAACATTTGCTCTATCTTCTCAATCTAGTTTTTGGATATGAATTGTTGAATTATGCTTTGTGGAATCCTTTTAATTCTCTTCAAAACAAGGTGACAACTTTGACAACTTTGCAAACTTGACAACTTCTTTCAAATCTTGCTCTTTAATATGTCTTCAGCCTAGATCTACAAATCACACAGTAAAGAGGGGAAATTTTTGTTTTGTTAATGGAAAGGGGTTTTCCTTGGTCAAGCCCTATTTTGGTAATCAAACCTTGTAATGAAATCAAATGTAAAGGATGAATGATGAATGAAAAATATGTAGTGTTGCAACTTGCATTGCCCTAAGAATAAAGTGTTGCAAACATTTATGAAATGGCTCCAATGGATGTAGATCTTTGAATCTTTCCTGAATGTGACAGATCTTGAATTGAATGCTAGCTTGAATCATGAAACCCTACATCACAATTGTTAGCTAAAAAAAAAACATGATGCATGATGACTTTGACATGATGCTTGATACTTGAATGATGTTCTAGAACACTTGATAATCAACTCTTGAATCCTCTTGAATGCTATTGTAAAAACTTGAATTCTCTTGTGAACTCAAATTTTCTATAAGGATGCTCTCATGAAATTCTTGGATGAAAATGAGTGAAATAGCCTTGTATTTATAATTGTTTATGCCAAATTTCTTGAAATTACAACACTACAAGCCGGCATCAGATCTAGGAGAATAAAATCCAGCTTAGAATTTGAATTTAATTTAATTTTAGGCCACACACTAGAAGTGGTGTATGAGTCCCATTCTAGCTAAGCTTTGGGACACATTTTTTAAGAAAGGCTTAGATTGATGTGAAATCAAGATCAGGGGCCCAAACCTTAGGTGGGATTCATATGCCCAAGCTGGTCTATGAGTCCTAGATCACTAAATCTAGGCCATACAATCCAAAAACACATGAATCATGATTGGATTTTGGTTTATATCAAGATTATCCTTGGAAAGATGCATTAATTAAGGCTTGTGGATGCAAAATAAATCCAAATAAGGAATAAATAATCCCCATTACTTAATAAAACCATAGATTAGTGTGAAAGTGTGGTACAATGATTTACAACACCCTAAATAAGGTACAATTAAGTCCACCTAGTTCACAAGGGTCCAAGACCTAATGTGAATGTGTTAAACACATTACAACACTAAATCAAGGCAACATTAGGCTCAAATTAAGGAGGGACAAAACAAATGCAAAAATGTAAGCGTATATATTTTATGTCATTACATTACCTAATCTTTTTTTAATAGGGATTTTTGCAAAAGAATGTTTCTTGACATTTTTGCAAGAAAATCTAGTAAAATCAAAATGGATGAGTTTAATGGTGGAAACTTCAAGTTATGGAAGTTGAAAATAGAGGACATGCTTGTGGATAGAGATTTGTGGGCTACAATATTTGGCATAAATCTAGCTAGCACAATACAAAAAGAGTGGGATCTAAAAAATTAGAAAGCCAAGGGTTTGATAAGACACTATTTGGCTCATTATATGCTCTTAAATGTCCATGAAGAGAAGATTGCAAAATCACTTTAGAAGAAACTTGGAGATGTGTATTAGGCTAAATACCTAGTAAATAAGTTATTCTTGTAGAAGAAATTAAATTCTCTTAAGATGGAATATGGAGGGTCTATTGCAAATCACGTAAATGTATTTAACATACTAATAGCACAACTAGGTTATGTTGGTGATAAAATTGAAGACTAGGATCATTGCATGCTTTTGTTATGCTCTTTGTTGAACTCATGGGATAACATGGTAATGGCCATTAGGATTAATATCACCAATTTCAAGATGGATGAGGTGGTTGAATTACTATTATCTAAAGAGATGTAGAGGAAATATTATAAGATGGCCAAGGATGATCATATTTTCATGGAATATCTAAAGAGAAATTCAAGGAAAAGGACAAGAAGTTGAAATCTAAATCTTTGAGGAGATTTAAGTCTCCTAGAAAGTCCAAGGAAAAATGTTGGTATTGTGGAAAATTTGTTCATTTATAAAAAGAGTGTAAGGAGGAGAAGAAAAGTAAAAGTAAAAGAATTTTTTAGACTTTGACTGAAAAAAACCTCATTGTAGATGTTTTTTTTGCAGCTTTAGCAACCCATGCATCAAAGGATGTGTGGTTAGTAGGCTTAGGTGCTTCTTTCCACATGAATAATATGATGGTGGGAAGGTGTATGTAGGTTGTGGCTATCATCTGAATATTTTTGGTCATGGTAGAGTGAAGGGGATCGACAGTGTCCTGCATATCTCGAGTTTGGTACGGAACCTACTCTTAGTGAGTAAATTGAATGATTTTGGTGTGCAATTTGTTTTGTCGAGTGGAGGATTTAAAATGATGAGGGGAGATATGGTGGTGTCTAAGGGTCTTCAAATCAACACCTTGTACAAACTAGATGCATGCATGGTTTAGGGCAATAGTTCTTTAGACAAGTCAAAGAAGAGACCTTTGACTTTTCATCCTCACGTTGGATTAAGAAAATAAGAATTTTGTAACATTTACATCTAATGGTCATGTAATTTGGGTACATAAGGGTTCTCATTCCTTGGAAATAAATCTTACTATAGATATGGAATTTTTTGTCACACCAATGACTTGGTCACATTGGTGAGAATGATCTTAGAGCCCTAAAATATAAGAGCCTTGTTGAGGGCCTTAATGAATGTAATCTTGAGTTTGAATTTTTCAAGCATTGTGTATATGGAAAGAAACACCATGTGTATTTTTAATTCAATTCTCATAATACTTTTGGGGTTTTGTACTATGTGCATGTAGATGTGTTTGGTCCTATGAATTTTCCTTCATTATCTAGATATGTGTACTTTGTATCATTTACAAATGATTACAATAGGTCAGTTATTTATTTTCTCAAAATTAAAGATGAAGTCTTTAATCGGGTTAAGGATTTAAAGCTCTTGTTGAAAATCGAACTAGTAGAAAGATTAAATATTTGAGGATTGATAATGGTAATAAGTTTTATTCGGCATAATTCAATAAATTTTGTAAAGAGCACTATATTGAGAGACGTAAGACAACTCCATACACCCCACAACAAAATGGAGTTGTGGAGAGGATGACTATGATTTTGATCAAGAGGGTTGGGAGTATGTTGAGTTGTGTTGGCCTTGAGAATATTTTCTAGGCTAAAGTTGTAGCAACTGCATGTTATTTAATCAATAGATCTCTAATATTAGCACCTTTTGATAAGACACCCATGGAGGTGTGGTCTAGTAAAAATCCTTTGATGAGACATCTTAGAGTATTTGGTTGTGAGGCTTATGCTCATGTTCCAATTTAGAAGAGGTCTAAGTTGGATAACAAGGAGTTTAAATGTATCTTTATCGATTATCATGTTAGTGTGAAGTGGTACAAGCTTTGGTACCTAGTGGCCTAGAAGGTTCTTTGTAGTAGAAGTGTGATTTTTTGAGAGATGAAACCTTCCACTATTATTATATCCAAAGAAAGAGGAGAAACAAAAGGAGGTAGTTTATATTCCACCAACTTTGATTAAAGAAGAGTTATGTACTGATATTAAACCTGATGATCTGAGAAGAGTTTGTTAAGAAGCTTTAAAAGTTTTGAAGAAGAATAATATCAACCTCAACAATTTAGGAGGTCTACCAAAGATAGGTAGCAACCTAATAGGTTTGGATATTCACCTAAAAGGTTTGGTTATTCATTTTTGGATCCCAATTGCATTTTTTATTATTAACACTAATGATCCTAGGACTGCTAGAGAGGCTATGGGTATGAATGATACAAATTCTTGGATGAAATGATTTCTTTAAATAAAAATGATACTTTCAAGATATGGTACCCTTTCTTGATGGATGTAAACCCATTGGTTGTAAATGGGTGCTTAAGAAGAAATATGGTTTCTATTATCACTAGCAACAAACTATGATCTAGAAGTGGAACAAATGGATGTGAAGATGATGTTCCTTCATGGTTACTTGGAGGGAGAAATTTATATGCCACAATAGATAATTTTTTTATTAAAGGTAAAGAACATATGGTATGTATGAATTCTCTGTATGGTCTTAAGAAATCTCATAGGATGTGGTACCAAAAATTTGATACCTATGTGTTGTCTTTGGTGTTTTTGAGATCTAAATTTGGCCATTGTGTTTATTAAAATTCTAATCATGGTTGCATTCTTATAATTGCATTTTACATAGATGATATGTTATTTTTGGGAATGGTAAAATTTTGAATTCAAATTTAAAGTCTCAATTGTCAATACAATTTGAGATGAAGGATCTAGGTGTAGAAAGGTATATTTTGGGGATGGAGATTAGAAGAGATAGAGCTACCATAAATATTTGGTTAATCCAGAGAAATTATGTGAATTTGATGTTGGAGAGATTCAACATGACAACTTTTAGATAATATGTTGTTCTTGTAATGCAAGGGATGAATCCTACTAAGATAGAGGACATTACCAGAATGCCATATGTGAGTGTTGTTGGTATTCTTATGTATGTTATGGTTTGTACAGACTAAACATTACCCAAGAAATGGAACCCTTATTCGATTTATGGCTAATTGTAGACAAATACATAAGGATTCAATGAAGAGAGTGTTCAGATATTTTGAGGGTATTTCTAAGTATTCTCTATGGGGTATGTGCAGGATCATGATGGGCCAAAAAGTGGTGATATTTAAGCCATATGATGGCCCATGTGGCTGACGACTTTTTTTTTACCCAAAATTGATGAAACGAAAAGGGTTTTTAGAGGAGATTCTCATCTTTCCACCAATATAAATTATGCTTTACTTTGAATTTAATACACAATTATTATTCATTTTTTATTAGAATTACGAATAAAGTCTTGATTGATAGGTTGATTGAAAAACATCTATAACTTTCAAACGGTATCACATTTTTTGAATCCAGAATATGTGTCACATTATATGCTTTGCATGCTATAATATTAAAAAAAAAAATGAATTTCATGAATTTTTTACCAAGTTAAGGTGGTTAGACAGGCGAGCTTTTATATTTTTTAAAATTTGTAATAAAAAATTCATAATTAATTATTTACTTGGAGAAAAATTATAAAAAAATATGCATCACATCGGGACATGAGTCCTCTACTTATATCTAAAATATTAGAAAAAAATATTATCATTTTATTTTGGTTAGGGTGGTTAGACAGACACCTACTTCTTATTTTTACCCTGAAATTTAAATACTACTGCATTGAAATTTCAAATTTTCACCAAATAGATTTTATTTTTTTAAATAAAGGTCTAGTAGTTTAGAAACTACATTCAATTTTCTACAAATTCTTTTTTTACATTTTTTTGAAATAATATAGATAACTTATTCAAATTTCTACGTCAAGTTGTCTAACTCTGATTTTTTGTCTTTTTATTGCCACTTAAGGGCCTATTTTTTCCATGATGATCCTGCACATACCCTATGTTTTTATGGTTATCTTACTAGACCTAAACACTTAATGAGTATTTTTGGATATGTGGATTTAGATTGGATAGGTGATATTGAGAGCATAAGATCCATTATTTGCTATGTGTTCACAATGTTTGGTGGTGTTATTAGTTGGATGAGTAAGCGACGGGTTGAAGTCACTTTGTCTAATTTATAGAAGCATAGTACATGGTAGATAATTTCATTCTTGTAAGGAATTCATTTGGCTTAAGAGATTGTGTTTAGATATTGGTTTCAATGCAACGGAAATTACTATTTGTTGTGATAGTTAGAGTGTCATTTTCTTAGAAAATAGTCCTACTTTCCATGCTAGAACAAAGCACATTGATGTTTAATTTAATTTTCTTTGTGATATGGTGGAAGATGGAATTGTGAATTAGGAGAAGGTTGATAATTAGGTGGATGTTTCAGATGCATTAACAAAGCTAGTGAGAATTGATATGTTTAGATGGTGTTTTGAGCCGATGGGCCACAACCTCTAGTAGTTAAATCCTATTTTTCCATTGGCTCTTCAAAGGTTTTTGGCAAGTGGTCTAGGATGTTAGGAAAAACAAGGTGGCTTAAACTTTGATTCTTCTTAGCATGTTTATTATTTAATGTTGAATTATATTTGATAATTATCCCATATTTCCTTGTGAGTTACAAATTTTATTTTTCATTTCTGAGGAGTCAAGTTGGAAGTTACCATTTATAGGTGGAGTTGTGCATGAAGGAAATTTCTATTTCATGTTCAGTTTGCATGGAATGTGAGCTTTGGAGGTGTAGCTATATTTTAGCAGGTGCAAGTTTGGTATGTGCAAGTTTAGTGATAATTGGAAGATACAATATTGTTTGTGGTGACATGTAGAAACTTATCATTATGCATGTGTAGTGGTTTTGGCACTTTCCATGATGCATCTTCAACCTTTGGAATTTTATTTTATTAATATCTAATAAATGCATTGTAAGCTCCTATATATTGAACACTTATATTTTTGGTTGTAGATTGTTGTTTTGTTCAAGTATCATTATGTTACCACAATTAATTTAGAATTGAGAAAAATTGTGAAGACTCCTACAAGAGCATAGATCTGCAATCATATTGTAACTTTCTTTTTTTTGTTGGATAATATAATTGAGCTATCTTTAGGAGTGTGTGGTTTTTCTCTTGAAAGGCTTTTCCCCATGTAAATTATGTGTTATCTTTTTATTTTTTTATCTATTTATATATGTATGTGCATCTAATGTTCAACAATTTAAAGGTGTTTAAGAAAGTTTTGCAACTCTCTCCTATTTAGATTGGTGTAGGAACCATCTTTCGCACACTCATCTTCCTTTAAATAAGAAATTCTAGAGCTATATATTTGAAAATTTAGAGGTGGGGATGAATTTTACAAGGTAGGAGTGGAAGATTATGGAGATTATGAGCATGCGTTGAAAAGAGTTTGAGAAGAGACATAAATATTCAAATGCAAGTTGAAATCTTATAAATATTGAAATAAAAGAAAGTGAATAAATACAAAGACCTTAAAAGGCTTTGTAAAAATTTCACTTGGAATTGGACATTAAAACCAAACATTAAACATGTAGAAAATGTCTAGCAGTCAACTAAAAGTGTACAAATTCATCTAAATGTTAGAAAATAACCAAACACGCCCCAAATTAGTTAAAATTAATGAAATGATCCTATTAAACATCTCTCAAATTAGATATATATTATGGTAATACACACACAAGGCTAAGTGTACAAGAGTACCAAGACTAAGAAAAAATTTAGCACTACTATGTAGGGGGGCAACTCTAGTCTCTACCTCTCAAAGTGAATACCAATATTTGATTCCATCACTACCAAAATTATAAAGACATTCATTTTTAAAGATTATATAGTCTTCCATTTGATTGCTAAAAGAAGTCAATACTAAGAAAATGTGGTAACTCAATAGATAAGTTTTAATGATAGGTGACATTAGATTTTAAGGGAAATGAGGGACCAAATGGAGGTCTTATGTGGCCACCTTATTTCTAAAATCATTAAAAATGATCTTAGATGAGAAATTGAAGATAATCACACTCACAATTTGAAGATGCAACAAGAACAAGAGCTATAGTGCTCTAAATCTACTTTTGAAACTATGATTTTATTAAAGGTGGAAATTAAGAGGTTCAAATAGAGAGAGCACATAAAGTGCTCATATTATTGTCAAAAAAAATATAACATACCAATCTGGTGTAATCCCTTAAAAAAAAAAAATTAAGTATTTCATAAACTATTTTAATAGAAAATTAGCTAAAATCATGTAGTTTATACTTGCTTTTTTTGCTATATATTTTTAATTGATATATGATTACTAATTTTCAATATGGACACATCCTAAGAAAATAAAAGTTGAGTGTGCTCCTCATCCCCCTCATTTTTTAAACTAATCAAGAAATTCATTTTTTTGACTATTGTATAGAATAGAGTCTAGAATGTTAAAAATACAATTTGTTTCATATTTGCATGAGCAAATAATAAATAACACTAAACATATTATACATAGGTTTTTGGGAAAAAGGGAAGACACTAGAAAGAAATTTAAAGATAAAAACTTAACATATTGGAAATATAGAGAAAAATAAATGGTTAGAAAGGTTAGATAGAAATCGACATTATTGTGGCATTTTTGTAGATCAATACCTAAAAATGTACAAACTTAATGAAGAGCACAATTGAGATTAATCATTTTTTAATATTTTACCAAAAAAACACACCTTTGGATATTTACATGTAATTCTAATCATTTGGGTTGGATATCCAAGGAAAATCCATCCCTAAAGGTTGGTTTTACCCAAGACAAGTTATAGTGTGAACATGTTATAATGCACTTGCATTTTTATAGAAAAAATATCAAAACTGGTGAAAAATCTTGTGTATCCAATTATTCTAGAACCAAATGCTCCATTTTACCCCGCATTCTACATTTTCTCTAGCATACAAACACATCTTTCGTGATTTTGACAAAATTCAAATCATTGTTTAAAAAATCTATCACTTTTTCTTGTTTCGTTGATGTAGAAGGTTCACATTACATAGACTTTTTAGATTGAATTTAATAGTATCAATTATTAATTCCATGTTTTGAAGATTTTTACTGATTATTTTCATGTTTAGTTCTTGAATTTAATAATGTGTAATCATATTTTTTCATATTTTGACCAGTTCTATTAGATTGATATAGAATTGAACATTGTACCAATGAAGTTGACAAAAAACTCAATTATTAGAGGAGTATGAAGCCAAAAATGAACAAGACAATATTGTGCAATTAATAAATTGAATGCAAAAGTTAAAGGTACATTCTCTTTTCTATCTCAATTTTATATTGATCAAATTCAATGAACATGGATTGGATTTATTTAACTACAGGTGTGGAGCTAGCATAGTTGTTTATATTTTGATATTTTATGATGTCAATATATATATATTTGGAATTATAATGATATACACATGTAAGGGATAGAATTCCATATTCTATACCTTTACCTATTTTTTCAATGTCACTTTGGTGTATGCTACATATATTTTTGTACTTATCACTTAACTTGCAACTTACATCGTTTGGTACATTAGCCAACTCTAACCTAGAACTTATCATATTGATCTACTCTATCCATCACCTTAGAAATTGACTATTCCATTCAATTAAGTCTTTTCTTTCCTAGGTTAGGTCCTTTATATGGTACTATCCATTAAAAAGGATTGCATATAATAATTTTAATCTCTATTTAATTTTTAAATCTCTTGCTTATCTAGGCCAATTGTTTGAAATGTGAATGTTATTTTTCTATCCCATCAACTTGCATACCAAAAGTTTCAAGTTGTGTGTATAAGAATTGTTTTTAGGATTATCAATTCATCATTATATTTTATCTTTGTGCATTTACATCTCAATCATAATTATACTAGTCATGGTCTCAATTGCATTAGTTCTATAGCATTTACATCTCTCTTTTGTGAAGTTTCATCCTAACTGCTTATTATCATTTTTAAAATATAAAATAAATAAATATTTTATTTTAAATGACAGTCCTTAATCTCGATTGGTATAATCATTAATCTTTGTTACATTCTTGGCTTATCTTGTGTTATTATATTTATTATCATGCAAAGCTGGAAGTTCTGCTTTCTATAGTTCACGGCCTTTGGCACATATGAACTGGATCTTCACATGGCAATTCAGTTTTACGTGCTTTGAAAAGTGGCAATAATTTGTTGATATGCTTTTTGCCTTGCTTGGTTGTGATTATATATAAAGAAGAGTGTAAGTGTGAATATGATCAAAACACTTCTTAATACAACATTATATCAATGATTAAACAAATTGAATCAATTCAAAACAGTGTTCAATTGAAAGCGTCATATTGCTCTCTATCTCCAAAGATTTATTAAATCAAAATTGCTCTCAGATTGTTAAGCACTATGATTGTTAAAATGACTATCTGAAGAACGAGATGATACTAATGCAATGATATGGAGTTAAAAGACAATACTAGATGATGAATGAATTAAACTAGCATGATATGGACATGAAACAAATAATTGCAGCTATAGGAGGCAGCCATGATATTGAAACTTGATTGCTTGATGCTTGATGTGTGAATACTTGATGCTTGAATGCTGATGTCTAGATTCCTGTAGAGTAAGAGTGCATAAGTTAGATTATCTGGATCCTTTTCTTGGTTCAATGAGGCTTTATTTATAGATTTCCTGGCTGTACAAATGCACAGGGAAAGCTTTGAGAGGCTTGGATTCAATTTGGAGGATTGAATGGTGAGAGATGGAGGAGATTGAGAGAAAGATGGAGATTGTCTCTACCCATGAAAACACCAGGCAAGAGAAGAGGAAGGATTGATGGAAGAGGATTGAGAGATCAAATTCCAAATTTGTCTCCAATTTGTCTCCAAAACTTCCCGTGAAGTTTCAAAGCATTAATTGTGACAAATTTAGACATAGATTAGACATAGGAAATCTAATTCATTTTTGAGAGAATGTAGATTGGAATATTCCTTATGCTCTAATTCAAATATTTTTGATTTATTTAAATTAGGAAAAGGGAGATAAATAATTTAATAAAACAAACTATAGGATAGTCGTTTATTAAATTAATCAGAGGAATATGGCAATTAATTAATAAAGAGTTTGATCTTTATTTAATTAATTTAAGATGTATGTGATAGATTGAAATAGGGATTTGATAATTAAATCAAACAAAGTGTTTAATTTTGTTTATTTAATTAAGATGAATTTAAATGTGAACTATATAAATAAATATTTCTATTCATTCAAAAGTAGAGGAATTAGAATAATTAATCAAATAATGTGTATTTAATTAATAGGAATTCTCCAGACCAATTTTAGGTGTATACAAAGAGATCTCCCTCGCCTGCACCCAATCCATGTGGAATTTGGAGACCTCTCCATAGATTTGTTATCAAATCAAGTTTCTCCTCTTATGATGCTATGTTATCATTACGAAGTGTGTGGATCTTGTGCTTGGGTTTCACTTGATATTCTATGCCAGGGGTCGATTGCGCCTCGCCTTATAATTATTATTTTGTATCATCACAATTGTTGGTTTGATTTGCGAGTTGGCTCACACTTCTTTTTAATCCCAATATAAATGGCTTAGTTAGAGGACATAGAATGTGGGTGTATTATGTTTTTTATTTATGTCTCACTGTTACTATGTCTTCTTCTTTGGATGATGCTTGGTACAAAATTTCACTTCTTGTGAAAGTGAAGGACTTCAACGACTCCCATCTATTCAACCATGAAAAACTTGGTAAAATTTTATGTTTGGATGATGCAGATGTTTTTATGGCTTGTCGAAGGGTGGTGGGTTATCATTGGCTCAAAAATAACAGTAGTGCCACCTTTTATGAAGTTCTTTCTCATTTTATTAACATTTGCATGGATATTTTGTTGGATGTGGAAATGGTTAAATTTATTGCTGCTAAATTTGTTCATCCATATTTACTTGCAGTTTCTGATCTTTCTCAAGCTTTGGATAATTACCATTTTGAAGCAGGTGGTTTTCCTATTGGGGGTTTTATTACTCATGATGAATTAATGTCTAATAGTTTTTGTGGAGATTTGTTGTAGATTATCAAGTCTGGAATTACCTATGATGATTTTGCAAGGACCATTCTTGATTGCAATGAATTGCATGAAAAAGTTCCTCCATAAATACTTGGAGTAGGAGTTGATGTTTTTTTGTCACTCCACTACATGTTTGATGTTGCAATAAGAGCAAGTTCTCCTAAACAAGGTTCGGCTTCTAAAAAAGATAAGGAAATGGCCTCAAGTTCATATAATCCAATGCCTCCTTCTCATTATTATGCCAGCTCTTCCTTCTTGGAAGAAGACTAAGAGAAAGTTTTCTTTTTGATCATTAGTTTTTGCATACTTGTCTAGCAGGCGCTAGACTGGGGGATGGTGGGTGGTAAATCATTTCAAATCTTAGGTAAACCTCTATTTTTAGTTGGGATTAATAGTATGTGTTGTATACACTTACTTTTTTGGTCTCTCTTGCAAGTCAGGATCGAATTTAAATATACTTTTGTAATTTGCTTTGAAATTTAATAAAAAAAATTAGTGATTTTTTATTGAAAAAAAAGAAAAAAAATAGTTAGAACACGTTAAAAAAGACATGAAATTCAAAATAAATTCAAATTGCATTGACTATTTTCTGTCAATGAAAGGAAGAAGCCAACTTTCAAAAAATAGACGATGAATAATGCCAGCATTGCACAGATCGTGAAAGAAAATAAGAGGATAGATTAGAGGTCAATGATGGAGTTCTTTCTATTGACTTTCAAATCTATATTGCTTAAGAATATCTAGTTTAAACTCTTCAAGATATTTTGTATTTTTTTCTCACTTGGATGAATTTAACTCAAATTTATTATGCAGTACGGAATAATTTTCCTTGTTGTTTATCTTCTTTGATGCACGAATTTATTTTATCAAAAGAAAACATTATATCAATCAAGATGGTTCAATTTCATCTGAAATGAGCATAATAACAATTTCAATGCTAGTGCAATCACAAGATATTAAGATTTAACAAAAACTATATAGCATAAACATTATTATGAGGTAAGGTAAATCCATGACAGTGTTTTAGATTTATTTTGAATAAGATATTGTATTGGATTACTTTCATGTATGGTCCTAACGTATAATCTTCTATTGATATGGGAGGAGTAGTGTCTTTACTAGAGGTGCATCAGTGTACTATGGAGTAACAAGGTCTATATTTAAATTGATAGCTTTATTTAGAATTTTGAGATCTTGATCTGACTATAGAAATGGCTATTCAATAAATATTTGTAGGAAAAGTTGTACTCTAATGGTAAAATTTGTAACATATCACATACACCATCAAAAAGGAAAGTGGTGGGCTAGAATTGAAAGAATTAATGGAAACAAATATGTATATTTGGGAACATATAGTGAGTACACCGAACATGAACAAATCTACTATATATTTCGCTTATAAAAGAGATTTATCATTAAGTAAACTAGCTAATAGTTGTGGTGAACTCGTTCGCTCTTTCAATTTGGTGGAAACTGAGTAAGAAGCGTCTTTGACATATGACATTGCTACAATAAAATCTAGAGACATTGATTCAGTTACAAATTTTGACAAGAGATTATATAACATTGCAAGAATTAGAAATAGATCACTACCTATTGGAGAACCTATAAATTACATCAAGGAGATAGGATTAAGTCATGTTGATGGCAATGTGAATGCACCCAAAATTGAGAACAAAAGAATGGATTCACTATGGTGGCAGATAAATGATTCTTTTTTCTTCTATTCCATGGCATTAAAAGGCTTCAAGCATGAATTTCCATCATTGCAAAAGTTTTTTGGAGAAGTTTCTTTCTTGCAGTCATTTTTGTGCAATATTGTAACTCAAATTTTCAGTCATGTGGCTGAAAATAAAAATTATAATACTCTATTTCTAAGTTGTAACTAGAACACCTTTCTTTTATTAATAAAGTTCACCAATTTTTCCTTCTCAATGGTTGTCTTATTGTGTGCAATTGATGATTCATGATGTGTATTTTTGTGTTTTATGCTTAAATTCTCAAATATGACTAAAAATATATGACTAGATATACTACCAATTGACAAAAATCAATGAATAAATATGACTAAATATACTACCAGTTGATGGAAATCAGTTAATACAAAAATCAGTGAATAAATATGACAATGTATGACCAAATTGATCAAATGACTAAATATACTACCAGTTGACAAAAATCACTGAATATAGAAATCAGTGAATAAATATGACTAAATATATGACCAAATTGTTCAAATGACTAAATAAATGACTGGCAATAAACTACTAATGGTCATGTGACCAAGCTCAGTGAATAATATGATTAAATATATGACTAAATCAATGACTAAATTAACAAATAAATATACTACCAAATCGATCAACCAAAACAACCAATAAATGACTAAAATTGTTTCAGTCATAAATTTGGTCATGTTATAAATGAATGATAATAAACTACTAATGGTCACGTGACCAAGTTTAGTCATTTATAAGCAGTTTTTAGAAGAAAAAAAATATGTCATATATTGTTGTTTTTGTACTAGTGTCCCTTAACCCTATACTTAAACCCTAAACCCTACACTCTCAACCATTAACATACCTTATACCCTAAATGCTACACCCTAAATCCTATACCCAATATCCTAAACCCTAATCCCTATACCCTATACACTTTAACCTTATACTCTCAACCTTTAACCCTCAAGCCTATACTTCAACCCTCAACCCTACACTCAACCCTGTAACCTAAA
Source organism: Sequoiadendron giganteum (assembly GCA_007115665.2). Taxonomy (NCBI): domain Eukaryota; kingdom Viridiplantae; phylum Streptophyta; class Pinopsida; order Cupressales; family Cupressaceae; genus Sequoiadendron; species Sequoiadendron giganteum. The sequence goes on along the minus strand of CM021107.1, from coordinate 537,982,027 downwards.
CCCTCAACCCTATACTGAATATCCTAAACCCTAATTCCTATACCCTATACACTTAACCCTATACCCTCAACCCTAAACACTATACCTCAGCCCTCAACCCTATACCTTCAACCCTAAACCCTACACCTCCAACCCTCATCCCTATACCCTATACCCTATACCCTCAACCTTATAACCTAAAACTTGAACATAATCCCTCAACCCTATACTTAAACCCTAAACCCTACATTCTACCTTTTACCCTAAACCCTCAATCCTAAACCCAATACCCTCAACCCTATACCCAATATTCTAAACCCTAATCCTTATACCCTATACAATTAGCCCTATACCATCAACCTTGAACACTATCCCTCAAACCTCAACCCTAAACTCTACACACTAAACCCTTATCCCTATACCCTATACCCTCAACCTTATACCCTAAACCCTAAATATTATCCCTTAACAATATAGTTAAATAGTAAACCCTAGACTTTGAAGCCTTAACCCTATACCTTATAACCTAAACCCTACATCTTAAACCCTAATCCCTATACCCTATACACTTAACCTTATACCCTCAACCCTAAACATTATACCTTAACCCTCAACCCTCAAACTTATAATTAAACCCTCAACCCTACATTCAACCTTGTACCCTAAACCCTCAACCCTCAACCCTTAACCTAATATTCTCAACCCAATACCATCAACCATATACCCAATATCCTAAACCCTATTCCATATACCCTATACACTTAACCTTATACCCTCAACCCTGAACACTATCCCTCAACCCTCAACCCTATACCTTAAACCCTAAACCCTCATCCCTTATCCCTATACCCTATACCCTTAACTTTATACCTAATATCCTAAACCCTAAACCCTAATCCCTATAAGCTATACACTTAGCCCTATTACCTCAACCCTGTACCTTAAAAACTAAATCTTACACCCTTAGCCCTCATAGGGGGAGAGAGAAAGAGGGGGAGGGAGGGATTGGGGAGAGAGAGAGAGAGAGAGAGAGAGAGAGAGGAAGGGAGGAAAAGGAGAGATAAATATAAGTAGAGAGGGAAGGAGAGGTGGAGAGACATGAGAGATAAAGAGTAGATAAGGACAAATGGAGGGAGAGGTATGGAGGGAGAGAGAGGGAGGTGAGAGAGAGGTGAGATAGAGAGCAATAGAGAGAGTGTGGTAGGGAGTTATGGAGGGATATGCAGGTAGAGAGAGATAGGTGAGATAGAGAGAAGTAGAGAGAAATAGATATAGAGGGAAGGAGGGTGAGAGGGAGAGGGGAGTAAGGGAGAGGTAAAGAGGAATAGGTGAGATATAGATAAGTAGATACAATGGTGATATATAGAGGAGAGAGTTACAAAGAGGGAAAAAGAGAATGGTGAGATAGAGAGGAGAGAGCGAGAGAGAAAGAGGGTGAGGGAGGAGAGAGAGAGAGAGAGAGAGAGGGGGGGGGGAGATAAAGATAATTAGAGAGGGAAGGAGAGGTAGATAGAGAAGTAGAGAGGGAATGAGGGATGGAGGGAGAGAAGTGAAATAGAGAGGTGTAGAGAGAGTGGTAGGGAGTGATGGATGGAGAGGTAGGTAGATAGGGATTAGGGAGAAATAGATTAGAGAGGGAAGGAGAGGGAGAGGTATGGATGGAGAGAGTGGGAGGTGAGATAGAGATTAATAGAGAGAGAGAGTGGTAGGATGTGATGGATTGAGAGGTAGGTAGAGAGGGAGAGGGGAGCTATAGATAACTAGAGAGGGAGGGAGAGAGGGAGGTAGAGAGGGAGGGAGATGTATTAAGGGAGAGAGAGGTAATATAGAGATAAATAGAGAGTGATGGAAGGAGAGGTAGGTAGAGAGAGGAGAGAGGAGATAAAGATAAGTACAGAGGGAAGGAGAGGTGGAGAGAGAGGAGAGATAGAGAGAAGTAGAGAGGAGGGAGGGAGGGAGGGAGGGAGGGATATAAAGGTGAGATAGAGAGTTTTAGAGAGAGAGTGGTAGGATGTGATGGATGCAGAGGTAGGTAGAGAAGGGGAGAGATAAGTATGGAGGGAGAGAGAGGGAGGTGAGAGAAAGGTGAGATAGAGAGAAATAGAGAGAGTGGTAGGGAGTGATGGAGGGAGGTAGGTAGAGAGAGGGGAGATAGAGAGAATTATAGAGAGAGAGAGAAGGAGGGGGAGGGAGATAGAGATAATTAGAGAGGGAAGGAGAGAGAGAGGGGGGGGGATGGATAGGTAGAGAGGTAGTTCTTGAGATCAAGGGAGAGAGAGTTAGATAAAGGGATGGAGATAGTGAGAGATAGGTCTAGAGTGTAAGGGATAAAAAATGAGTGAGATAGAGAGAGAAATAATACAACTTATTGATTACTAAAATTTGACCTCTTGATTATTGAAATTTGACTGTCTAGAATTTATGAGATCTTCAAAAAACTAGAATTTGCATTATAACTCCTAGAGATCAAAAACTACTCTCAAACATCCTAAAACTATATACATGAAATATAACTTAAATTATAAGAAAGTAAATGTTTATTTATGTACATAGTTTCCCTCAAAGACAACAAGAAGAAAGAAAAAAAAGAGATGAAAAATAAATTCAATCACGTTTTGGCAATGAATTCACAAAACTCAAGCACGTTATAATGCGCTCGCGTTTTTTCTTTCTATGAGAATCCCCAAGCCTTTGGCTTGGATTTTCTTTGGATTTCCAACCCAAAGGCTTGGAAGGTCTTCCCAATGTCCAAAGACGTGTTTTTGCATATTCTACAAAATTTCACTTAATCTCGTTCATGCTAACTATCAAGTTTGCATGTGTTTCAAGGTCGGACAAATCGAACACCTGGGTAATGTTAGGCTCTTAGCTATCTAACTATGTAATTTTTTATTTTGAAAATGTTAAGCCTTTGATCTATAATTTATTTTGTTTGTGTGTCTATTTTTTGGCCAAAGCCATTATTTGGTGTTTTTTGTTATAAATTAATCATTCATCAAAATTTCAAATAAATTACATTTTTAGAAACTAGACTCCATTCTACACATATTTAAAAAATATATATTTTCAATTAGTTTTCAAAATTTATAGGGGTAGCACGACCAAAATTTTGTTTTTCAAGAAGTGTCCACTTTGAAAATTAGTAAAAAAATCAAATATTCATTAAAAAATTATCAAAAAAATCGGGCATAAACTAAATACTACTAGATAATTTCTCACTGAAATGATTTTAAAAATACCAAAAAAAAGTTAACCTTTTGAGGAAGCCACAAAAGTTGCTATGATATGTGTTTCTAACAAAACAACACCAATTTCTATGGCTACCTCTTTTGAACCCCTTAATCTCTACCATTTTTTAAAAAAAAATAGTAGTTTAGAAAGTAGACTCAGAGAACTATGATGCTTATTTTTGTTGCATCTCAAAATTTTAAGTGTAACTATCCTCAATTTCACGTCCAAGATTAGTGTTTCCTTATTTCAGAAAAAAAAAATTGGCCACTTAAGACCCCTTTTTGGCCCCCCATATTTGTACACTTACCCATATTTCCAATCCATTCTAATCCCCCATTAGAAGTATATTTAGGTCTAATTGGCTCACCATTAGGGATGAAAGTCAATATTTTCACCTTATGATCTACATCCTAATGAAATTTGGAAAAAAGGCCATCTTTGCATCCTAGGTTCTTTACACTTAGGACTTGGGATCCCTTTTTCTATATTATATTTTGGTGAACCTGATATTTGACATCATAACCTTCTGATTTGGAAGTCTTTCAAACCCTAGATCTAGGTTTTGCATAATTTTATTTTGCATCTTTCATTTAGGGTTTCATCTTTGCATTATAAAAATTCAAAAAAAATCAATAAATTACATTCCATATTGCATCATAGGTTGTATTAGGGTTTGTTTCATTCATATTTAGATCAAATTTATATCCATATTTCATTCATTAAGTGGTTAAAATTTGAAATTGTTCATTGCATGTAAATTGCATCTTTCATTTTAGCTCAAAAATAAGTGAAAAATTGCATAGTTTTGTTTCAAATTTGCATCAAATCACCATTTCAGAATTTTGCATCTTCAAATTAGTTAAGTATTGCATATTAGATCTGAAATTTGTATTCAAAATTGTTCTTTAGTGTTGCCTATTTGCATTGGAATCACATTGTCTTAAATTGGAAAACATTGCATTGTTTGATTTCCAAATTGCATCAAAATAATCATTTTCAGGTTGTGGCATCTTAGAATCAGTCAATTAATGCATTTTAGATCTAAAAATTACATTAAAAATTTGTCAAATTTTGTTTTACCTTTATTTCACATGCATCTTGCATTACCTTGTCTTGAGTAAAATCTAGAAAAATACAATGATTAACCTATTTGCAAACAGGAGAAACATCAAATAGCAACATAAAAATTCATTTTTTTAGTTTTCAGAACAATGTACAAAGACCTATTTGCACTTGGGTGACCTTATCCTTGTATAGGCGTCTCAAATAGCTTTTCCACAACCTTTTGTCTCTATATTATCAGTTTGTTTCTACCTATAGTTGTTTGATTTGAAATCATGGAAAAGTATTATTGCATATGCAAGAAAGGTGTCATTTTTCTTGATTTGTTACAAATTTGGAAAAAAATGTTGCATTTCAATATTGGAAATCATCAGATCTATAGGACAAATATTTACATTTTCTGAAGCATTGCATAATTTGGGCAAAATAGCTTTCATTTTTTAAATTCATAACCTTAGGTTATTACAACACATTGCAAAGTTCATAAGGCAAGTAGTGGCATGTTTCCTTTTCGAGAATATGATTTTCATAGGGTATCACAAGGCTTGTATGATTGTAATCTCCCTACTTATGAGTACAATCTAAGGGGAAAAAAAATGAAACCATTTACAAGCATGTTAGTTACCCTCCTAATATCTCTTCCATTTGTGAGAATGTTATAGTGCAAGAGAATGCAATCATGGATAATCATGACAATCATAATTGGTCTTCTCCCAATGCCTCTCCTCCTTGTGAATAAGGTACCTTGGTGTTAGAGGACCCAATCATTGAGTGTCATGAGAATGTTGTTTGTACCTCTTCTAATACTTCTATGATTTAGGAAGATATTATGGCACAAGAAGATGAAATCATTGAGACATTCCTTAACATCACATGGCCTAGTCTTCATTAATCTCCTAATGTCTCTCCCATTTGTGAGGATGTTTTGATACAAGAGGATGCAATTATAGAAAATCATGACAATCATAGTCATTATTCTCTCGATACCTCTCCTACTTGTGACAAAGGTACCTTTGTGTTAGAAGATACAATCCCTAAGCATCATGAGAATATTTTTTGTTTCCCTCCCCTACCTCTCCTACTTGGGAAGATATTTTTGGGCATAAATATGACAATATTTCTTGCTTATATGAACATGCTAAGGTCACCTTAGACTCCCCCTTGATAAAATATCATCAACAAGAAGTCAAATTTGTTGAGGTTATGAATGCACAATTGGCCATTAGATCTCCCTTGCTTATTGGACCTCCTAAAACTCCTTTTGGACCTCTCAAGAGTCCTATAATTATAGGACCTCCTAAGTCACCTCCTAAGAAAATTATCATTATAGGACCTCCTAAACCTCATCAACATATCCTATGTTTTGCAAAAAAAATTAGTAGTCATGTGTCGTAGAAACCAAGTTATCATATTGTTGCTCACACATATAACACTAGAAAAAATAAGCAACCAAGACAAACTACAACATCCATTCCATTGCCTCAATCATATCTCCCACCTACACCTAACATCCCACAGTGTAGTAGTAAAGAATTTTATCTTATTGAGCAACTTTGTAACACTCCTGCTAAGATCTCCCTTTGAGATTTGATCCAATCATCACCAACTTACCATAATATGCTTCAAAATTCCTTGCAAAAAAATTTCATCCCTCCTAGTGCACAACCAAATGATGTGGCAGCTTTAATTGAGAATATGAATTCACCTAATTTGTATATTGTCTTTCATCAAAGTGAATTAACTTATTTGGAAACGTAGAAACAAAATGATGCTTTGATGATAGTGGATATCATTAATAAGTTTGGGATTAGGTGTACTCTCATTGATAATGGTTCAGTACTCAATGTTTGTAGTGTAAATATTTTGGATAAAATAGGAATGGACAAGACTAAAATTCAACCAAACTCTTTGTCTATCAGTGGTTTTGATAATGTGGGAAATAAATTGCTTGGTATGATAGCATTACCCATAAAGGTTGGTAAGGTTGCGTTACAAAATTCTATCCATGCCATGCCTCATGATATTTTATATAATCTTCTCTTGGGTAGAACATGGATTCATGAAATGAATGCAGTCCCTTCAATGTTACATCGCTTATTGAAATACACTTACAACAATAAGGTTTACATGATAAAAGTTGGTCCAAAATCCAATAATTGTTTAAAAACCAAAATAGGAATGAAGAATCCTCTTAGAACATTAACACTAACTACAAAATTCAAACCTTTACAAATTAAGGATACAAATAAGTGTTTCTCAAGTGTGACAATGTTATCCATATCATTAGGTTTCACACCTAAATTTGATGGGGAATGCAAGATTATATAATTAAATTCAAGAAAAGAGAAATAAGTGGTAATGCCATCAACTAAATCATCAAAAGCATCTAATTCCACAACTTTTATCAAAGAAGAGGTAAACACAACTTATATCCCCATATATGATGATCATGCAAAGCCACCTTCTTTGAAAGAAACGGAAGCTATTTATGGAAAAGGGTATCAGCTTTTGAAATGATTTGGCTATAATGGATAAGGATGTGTTATAAGAGAACAAGGTATATGTGTCCCCATAGAGCCTAACACACAAGAAACAACAAGAGATCTTGGTTATTGTCCTTCAATTGATCATATAAGAAATAGATAGAATTAGTTGTTGCTCCTTGTCATGTGGTAGTTGTAGTATCATAACATATTCACTACCATGCATGGATGCATAAACTTTAATATATGCAATCACATTTTATTTTTCAAGGAGTAGAATATCATTATCCATTTGGCTCACCCTTTTTCCTCACACTTGGGGGAAAGCAGTTAGGTAGCCTTGTCCTAGGTGTATTCCTTATTGGGATCCCTTTCTATCTCCTTAAAATTTTAGTGTATCAAGTACACTAATATTTTAAGGGGGGGCATATAGTCCCCTTATTATTGTTTGCATGTTCCCTTGTTAGTGATGATGACATATATCTCCTAGGAAGTGTGACCATACTAATCAAAGTGTGGTCTTCTTAATCCATGTGATGTGTCTTCTTTGTAGTGATATTAGGCTTGGTGTCCTACAATAGTGTGACCTTTTCTTGGAATATGATCAATTCTCCTTGGTGGAATTGTTATGGCTAGGGTTCCCTAAGGTATGATATTTTATTCCTTGACTAGTCCTCTCTTAGTGGTGATGTCAAGTGTGATGTTCCATAAGGTGTAACCTTTCATGCATTGAGTAAAAACACTTTGATTATCTTGATTGTTTACTTTTTTAACTTTTTTGCATTTAAACCTTGTCATTATCATGGCCACCGAGCATAATACAACTTGCTTTCTATTGGTTCCATGTTATTTTATTCCATGAGTGTCTAGCATAATACAACTTGCTAGCCTTGTGAAGCAATTTTATTCCATGAGTGTCTAGTATAATACAAATTTCTATCCTTTTGAAGCAATTTTATTCCATCAGTTTCTAGAATAATACAACTTGTTAGCCTTGTGAAGCAATTTTATTCCATGAGTGCCTAGCATAATGCAACTCGCTAGCCTTGTGAAGCATGTTTATTTGTGGCACATTATCAAAGTTATCAAGGAGTATAAATTTTGGTATAGATTGAAAAATGGGTACACACCTATAGACCTAGTTCATCCTCCCATTTATACCACCATTTTTATGAGTACACACCTTGTAGGCCTAGTGTGTGTTTCTCATCCTTGCCTTGGGGCTCACTTAGTGAATATCAGACTTCACTAGCTCTTGTGAGTAATGTATTTCATGGCCACCTAGCATAGCATAGATTTCTTTCCAATGGAACCATGTGGCCCATGAATGATGTGTATGAATTTACTCCTCATGGGAGCATTGATTTATTCAATGGATGGCATTTGGTATTTGAGATCATTTAAGACTAAGGTATCTTTACCTTACCAACTCTAATCCCTTTTAGTAATAACCTTTTGTTTTGTTGTGTATTTTTCATGTGTTATCTTCATGTTTACATTGTGTTTACATCGTGTTTTTTTTCATTTCATCATCATCTATATGTTATGTTATGTTCATATGTTTTTATCATGTATGCTTTGTATTTTCTGACATGTATGTTTGTGTATCTCATCTTTCTACACATATTTTACATGCATGTGTGTCCCTTTGTGCTTATTTTGGTTATCCATGGGGTCTTATATCCTTGGGGCTTGCGCAACCTCCTAGTTCCTTTTTCATCCTATCTCTTCAACATTCATGCATTTGGACCCCTCTTGACATATATTTCTCTAATTTAGTGAGATTCTGAGTATAAGTTCATACTCTCACTAAAGTAGGGGCTAAATGTAGTGTACAAAACTGTATACCTTTACAATTTCACACCATGCTTTGCCCCCCCTAAATTATTGAGCCTAATCGATCCCCTAATGTCCTAAAATTATGTATTTTGGAGCTCATTTAGCTCGTCTTTCAATAAACACCAAGCATTAAATAAATGCATACAACTCTTTTGCTGCCCCCTAAATTGAGTGTCTTGGAAATATGGTCAAAGACCCATTTACCCAAGGGAAAATGGGTCCCCTTTATGAGCTAAGACCCATTTTTGGATATGTTTTTGGCGGCATTTTAACATTAAAAATTCAAGTTGCAAATGTCGGCTTTCGAGAACTAATTTTCAAGAAATTGAATAAAAGGCTTATAAATACCTAGTCTTTTGATCATGTGAAAGCTAACACTTAAGGAGAAACTTTTGAAAAACAAGTATTTTTGTCAAGAGAATTCAAGAGCGGCATTTTATGAGTTTATTATAGTAATTTAGATCCCACATCATGTCAAAGTTTACATGTGTTCATGTTGTCTTGTGAAGGGTAACAAGTGTTGTAGGTCTTCATGCATTCAAGCATTCAGTAAAATCAAGCAAACAAGATCCAATTCCCTTGAAGTGATTTATATGTCTTCAGTCTTTCAAGGAATTGATTAAAGGGTGGTGAGTTGCGTAAAATTGTTCATTCATCATTTCCTTCATTTCCATTAAGGTTTTATCATTGACCTGTCCATTGTGAAAGTGGGAACACTATTCACAGGGTTTGACTAAGGAAAACCCCTATATAGCACAAAAAATTTCCCCTCTTTGTGTATGTGCAGGTTATAGGTTGAAGAAGGATTGAAGAGATCTTGAAGAAATTTTTTGTATTTTTGCATTTTTTGTCGTCATTCTTGTCAACCTATGGAAACTAAGTTGCAAAATTCATTTCCAACATTCTAAAAAATTTGCAGGTGAAAATAGAAGCTTAGATCCAACACCAGAGGACTCCAAAAGTTGACCAGGACCCCCTTTTAAAAACCTGTTTTCCATTGGGTGAATGAATCCTTTTAGGAACATCAAAACCATTTTTTTAGCAGGTTTGATGCCCTCTACACTTCCCAAATCCACTTGCAAACTGCTATTTATGTTTGTCATTTGTCAAGATCTTGCATTTTATGTATTAGGGAATATAGGATCATTAGTTCAATCATTCTAAAATATTTCCAATCCACTCTAATCCCCCAATAGAGGTAGATTCAAGTCTGATTGGCTCACCATTAGGGCTGAAAGAAAATCTTTCCACCTTGTGATCTACATCTTAATGAAATTTGGAAAAATGCCACGTTTGTATCCTAGGTTCTTTACACTTAGGACCTAGGATCCCTTTTTCTATATTTTAACAATTATGGAAATTATTTAATTGTGAGGATGAGGGGAGTTAATATTTGTTATTAAATAATTAGGAATTATTTAATCAAGAGGGATATTAGTGTGAAAATGATGAATTAATCAAATAACCTTAATTATTTGATTAATAGAGGAATTAAGTGAATTTAACTAAATAATTGGAAATTATTTAATTAAATGGATTAATTAGGTGAATTATGAAGAAAATGATGTTAGTAAGTGAAATCAAGATGTGTGGTATATTCAAGACAATTTTAGGTGTCTACACCAACAAAAATAATTAATCATACTCAAATAGCATAAATCAATTATCTTGTCAACACATGAACTTGCACAAATGAATCAAACTCCAACAACAATTAATATTAATTATGATCATATTTCTACAACCAAATTACTATTATGATAGTCACTACAATAGCAACAATGAACACTTACAAATCTACAACAAATGAGGCACTCACAGAAAGTCTAAATCGTACCATAAACTTGAAGCTCTAATGCACCCCCTAGATGAGAATGCCTCTAATAATAAAAGATTTTTTATCCTCTAATTCTAGTAATCAATGGGTTTTCATCCACTAATCGTAGTCTCCTATGGGTTTTCATCAATAGATGACCACTTGAAAATAAAGTGTTGAGAATATAAATAACATAAAATGATAATTAAAATTGAAACATTTTCCTAGTTTTATATGCTACCCACCCAAAAGATCAAAATAATCGACCTAGACCCAAAATGGTGCCAAGTCTCAAATTTGAATTCTACCCACTACATCACAACTTTTCCTTATAGGCCTTATATACTTTCTCGTTGGAGGTTTGAATTTTCTCCCCCCCTTTTGATTTGGCATGCATTAAGCTACAACCTTAATCCCCGACCTTTGATACCTCCTTGGCATGTGTCAAGGAGAAACCTCAATATTCAACCTCCAATAGCTTCTTTGCATGCACAGAGTAGCAACCTTGATCCCCAACCTCTAATAGATCCTTAACATGCATCGAGTAGCAACCCCAATCCTTGATCTCTTATAGGTCTTTAGCATGTGTCGGGCCACAACCCTAATCCCCAACCTCTAAAATCTCTTTGACATGCATTGGGTAACAACCTTGATCCCTAACCTCTAATATATCCTTGGTATGGTTCAAGAGGTATCTCTGAACCCCAATGCCCAATAACTTTATGGCATGAATCAAATGGCATGCCCAACCCCCGATCTCCTACATCTCCCTAGGCAAGAACTCTTTTATTTGGTTCTTGAAAATGGTAAATAACACATTGTAACAAAAATTATAGAAACTAATGAGATTACTCTATAACTATTGAATGAGATTATTTGTGGAAACACCATTTTTCACTTTTTTTTGTCTTGTACTACTTTATCTACTTGTAGTATTGAAATGATGCACACTAAAGCTTCACCATTTTCATCCTTCCTATATAATGAATTTTCCATAATATTGTCCTTCCCTTTCTTATATACAATCTCAAAGTCATACCCCAACATCTTAGTGGCCCATTTTTGTTGTTCTTCAAAATATATTCTTTGTTTCAAAAAAATATTTTAGGCTATCATGATTTGTTTTAACTTTGAAGTGTTTTCCCATTAGATACGACCTCCATTATTTTATTGCCTAAAGTATAATTACCATTTCCTTCTCACAAATAGGTTTGAGTTGATTCTTACTCTTTAATTGATGATTCTCAAAATCAATGGACCAACCATCTTGCATGATAATTTCTCCTATACCATTACTTGAAGCATCACATTTTACAATTAAATCCTTGTTCAAGTCTAGAGTAGTGAGAACTAGATTAGTACACATGGTCTCCTTTAATCTCTTATATGATGTATTATCTACCTCATTCCACTGAAAATAATCCTTCTTTAATAGAGTTATGAGGGGTACTACTATACAACTATAGTTCTCCATGAATCTTCTATAATATCTAGTTAATCCCAATAATTTCCCCTCAATTTCTTGATGGTTTTGGAAACAAGCCATTCCATAATAGCCTTAATTTTTTTAGGATCCAACTTTACTCCATGCAAAAAAAAAAAATTGAAGTACTCCACCTCTTTGAGACCAAAATAAAAATTGGAAGGCTTAGCATAGAGCTGGTGATCTTTGAGAACTTGTAATTCTAGATTTATATGTTACAAATGTTCTTCCCATTTCTTGCTATAAGTCAATATATTATCAAATAGCACCAATACAAACTTCCTAAGAAATTTCTTAAATATGGAGCTCATCAAACTTTGAAATGTAGATGGTGCATTAGTAAGACCAAATGGCATCACCAAAAACTCATAATGACCCTCATGAGTCCTAAATTTTATCTTGGGAATATCTTATTCCTTAATTTCAATTTGATCATAACCTGATTTTGAGATCTAACTTTTAAACAAAAATTATCTAGTAAATCATCAATAAATGAAAGGGGAAACTTATCTTTGATGGTTTACACATTGATCACTTTGTATTTTGGGCACACGTTTCAAGTTTGATCCTTCTTATGCACCATCACTATGAGTAAGGAGTAAGCACTTGGCTAGATGTCTGATAATTTCTACCTCTAGCATCTCTTAAACAACCTTTTCAATCTCACATTTTTGTATATATGGGTACTTATAATGCCTATGTTGGGTGTGCAATTTCCTAGCACTATTTGTATGCCATGATCATATTCCTTCAAGAATATCTCCAAAAACCACTAAGTGAGGATCTATGATTGCTTGTGAATCTTGACAGGTAGGAGCATTTGATTTATATGCTTCTAATGGAAATAATTGGGCCACATATCCATCAACTTCTTTCTTAATAAAATTTTACATTTGATGAGAGCTTACCATTTGTGAAGACCTAACACAAAAACCTCTTAGTGCTGCTATCTTTCCTTCTAATTAAAATCTCATGAATAGTTCATGGAAGTTCATCTCAATTGTTCCCAAAGTAGTAAGCCATTGTACTCCCAAACTAATATTTGTTGCACCCGTGGAGATAGAAAATATTATACAATCAAGATGATAATCTCCCATGAATAATTTAATGTTATTCAAAATTTCTTAGAAAAACTAATAGTGCCCCCATCTACAACCAAAACTTAAAATTTTGGAGCTCAATATATAAAATAATTTAGATGACTAGCCTAATTTTTGTTGATGAAATTATGAGTGCTTCTCGAGTCTATCAATATTGTTACTATCTCTTTCTTTAAGAAACCCACTATCTTGAGAATTTTTGGGCGTTAAAACCTAAGAATACGTGAAAAAAAATTATTGGCTAGGGATCATATGATTCCTCCTCTGACTCCTTGTCACCCTCTAATAGTTTCTCCTCCTCTTCTTCCTCACTTGGAACTTCAATATAGAATAATGTATTCTCATTTCATTTATGTCCTCTACTATATTTTATATCACAATAAAAATAACCCTTTTCTCACTTCTCCTCAATTTTTTGTGGTGTCAATCTAGTAGGTGGAGGAAGTGAAAGTGTTGAGAAGCCTTTATCTCTTATCACATTAATCCCTTACCTTCCAGAAACTAAATACTTCTTTGTCTTGTGTGCTAAGATAAAAGACTCATGTATAGAGGTAGGACTAAACATTTGTACCTCATGTTGGATGTGATCCTTTAGACCCCTAAAAAACAAGTCATTCAAGTTCTCCTTTATTAGCATATCCACCCTCAAGGATATATTTTGGAATTGTTGAATGTAGTCCTTGACTAATCCTATTTGTTGAAGTTTAGATAGCTAGTTGAAGAAGTTTTTCAGCCCCACTATTTCTATACTATAATTGTAACTCCTTTGTAAGGACCAACCATGAGACAATGATTCCTTTTTTATATCATTGAGCACAGGGTGATCCCACAATAGTGGGTTGTACTTTCTGGCTAAACTTGACATTGACCTGAATTTTTAACTAAATCTTCACTTGCAAGCACCTATAGCTGCTAAACCATGAGGAATTTGAAGATGATGCAAACTAGTGATTTGCAACATTTTGTCTATAGATTCTTTTTTCTTGAATTTTTGGAATCAAATTGCATTTATTTTTTCATCTCCTTTGAAAACTAGTTTTTAACAGTAAACACCATTTTTAAAGAGTGATGTTCACCGTATACAACATAACTATTTTCTATGAAGGATAAAATTCTTATTTTTTTGAATTTAGATTTGTAACTACGATATCTAGCACGTTCATTTGGTTTCATAGTGTTTTATTGAATTTTTTTTTAATTAAGTTTTGAATTCAAACCAATTACAATTGAGACATAGGCAAACCGTATACAAGATAACTTTTTTGTATGTATCAAAATTCAAAAAAAAAAATGGATCAAGGACATCAATACCTAGCACAAATATTTTTTATTTTTTTAAATTATAATCTACTATTTTTTCACATGTGTAGAATAGAGAGCTTGATTTTTGGTAAAAACCTATGTTTAATTAAACTAAAAAATACATAATGAAACCAAAATATATTAAAATTATATTTGATGGATAGCTTGTTTCAAGGACTATAATCATCCAGTTGGGTATGTGAAGTTGATTCCATTTTCATCTTCAACCCAAGCTCTGAAAGGAAAAAATTTGCATAAAATTGCACATGGAGGGGGAGAAGGGCAAATAAGGGGGTTCTAGTGAACCCCCTTTAAATAACATTAAAAAAATAAAAACCCATTAAAGGGGTGTTCGCTAGAACCCCCCTTCTAGTCAACCCTTTAAGGTGTTCTAGTGAACCCCCCCTTCTAGCGACCCCCCCCCCCCTAAATTTTTTTTTGAGTGCCCAAGCAATTTTTGTTAATAAATGCAATTGTAACCCACTTATGTGGGATAACCCAACATAGTTTTCGATACCAATTGAATTTATCTTGTTCTGGATATAGGGAAGTCATTGTCACCTTTTTTCCACTTTGGATTTGATGTGCATCCAAAAAATTATCCATTTGATTTATCCAAGTTAGTGGATTTTTTCCATCAAACTTGTCTATATCCACCTTTGGAAATATGTCCCTAAATCCCATATTAATATTAGCATTTGGATATAGATTAGATGGCCTTTATTATCCATCGTGGTTTCTTGAGACCTCCATGTGTGATCTTGATTTTTTTGTGTACAAACATTTATATTATCCAACATGATTTTCATGTTTGATATATCTATTGTTAGGTGATGTGTATCTCCTATAAATCAATGCATATACTCCCTCATCTCTTTCTTCACTAATGAATGTATTCCTTAATCATGTCGATTTGATCATTAGGATTAATATCCTCAATTACTACCTCATCCTTATCTGGAGATTTTCCAGGTGTGACAACATTTGTATCACCTCTTGTTGTAGGCCCCTCATGATGTCCAAAATAATTTTACAATAAATCACACAAATAAAATCAAAATGATCTTAAACTTTTGTTGTAATTGAAACAGGGGAAAATGCGGGTGATGGATTTTGAATGGGGGTATGCACCTACACTTTCCTTCCTTATTTCATTAGGAAAAAGAGATCAGAAAGATTGACTTTCAACCCTTAGGTGAGTCAACCTTGATGGAGATATTGTTTACCTTGTATGAAGAGGTGAAGAGAGTATTAAAATAGAGCTTAAAACAAGTTAACATGGATTTTAGGCCTTTGAAAAGTTGGGAAAGATTTATATTCCATGTTCATCACTCAAAGCCACATCTCAAACTATAAATGATAGCTAATTTTCATGTATGGCAATCAATAAAGAAGCCATAAATACAATAATGATAGTCTTAGAGATGATAGTCCTCGCGGTGAATAAGAATGCGTAGACTTTCTAGATGATCAAAATCCTTGATTTGTCACTTCATTTTTTAGTACAATTAGCATCTTCAAATCTCCATGATAAAGATACAAGGGTCGCATTATTAGAAATAATTTTATGAATGTTGAAAATCTTGAAGGAAGAAGATAGGTATGATCAGTTCACTCAAATTACATGTTTTGATTAAAGATATGTGTCCATCATCATACCAAAAAAAAAAGCATGGCCAAGATAATGACAGAAAAATTTTAAGGTTAAGTAAGATAGAGAATCAGTGACAATGTACTCAGACTTGAATAGTGGATTAGTAAATGCATATGATAGAGCACATAGCTTGAAATAATCAATAAGGGCATAGAAGAAAAAGAGAAAAGATAGCAAGTATCATTATCAAAATTTTGTTTAAACCCCTTGTTTCTTAATTAACACCTAAATGATGAGTGGTATGGTAAACACAGTTGGAAGAAATTGTTAAATGAACAATTGTAGTGAACACACCTAATATGAAGGTATGATAATAAGGATGAATAAGAAACACAATAGGTGTTTTAAGTGCATAGGATAATTTTTTGAGGTCTACTTGAGAGGAAAAATTTTTAAGGTTTTAAGGGGGAAAGTGTGTATAAAAGGACAATTGAGAAGGAAAAAACTGGCAATCCTTTATAAAGATTATTTTCGGGCTAAGGGTATGTGCAGGATCATCATGGAAAAAATAGGCCCTTAAGTGGCAATGAAAATTCAGAAAAATCAAAGTTAGGCAACTTGACGTAAAATTTTGAATAAGTTATCTATACTATTTCAATAATATGTAAGAATAGAATCTGTAGCAAATTGAATTTAGTTTCTAAACTACTAAGTTTTTTTTATTTTTTAAATCTATTTGGTGAAAATTTGAAATTTCAATGTAGTAGTACTTAAATTTCAAGGAAAAAAATAAGAAGTAGGCGTCTGTCTGACCACCCTAACCACAATAAAAACAAAATTATAATATTTTAGATATAAGTAGAGGACTCATGTCCCGATGTGATGCATATTTTTTTGTAATTTTTTTCCAAGTAAATAATTAATTATGATTTTTTTATTACAACTTTTAAAAAATATAAAAACTCGTATGTCTGACCACCTTAACTTGGTCAAAAATTCATGAAATTCAATTTTTTTAATCCTATAGTATGTGAAGCATAGAATGTGACACATGTTTTGGATTCAAAAAATGTGATACTGTTTGAAAGCTATAGATGTTTGTCAATCAGCCTATCAATCAAGACTTTAGTCGTAATTCAAATAGAAAATGAATAATAATTATTTATTAAATTCAAAGTAAATCTTAATTTATATTGGTGGAAAGCTGAGAATCTCCTTTAAAACCCCTTTTTCATTTCATCAATTTAGGGTAAAAAAAAGTCGTCAGCCACATGGGCAAAATCTAGAAAAGCAAGGTAACTTGTTAAACACGTTTTTTGTGTTGACTTCTTAGGATTAGCATGTCCTAGCCAAATTTTGAAGCAAACTCAGGCCCAATCCCTAGGTAGTAAGGTTTGTGTCAAACATATCGAATATCCGATTCAAATCGGATATTCGATCCAAATCAGATATTCGATCCAAATCGGATATCCGATTTGAATAAGATATCCGCTATGTATTATATGTAATTTTAATATATCATTTTATATCATTTTATATAGAAAATGTAATATAGTTTTTAATATATAATTTTAAAAATGCAATAAATAGTTTATAATTTATTTTAATATATCTAGTTGAGAATATACAATATAGTTTATAATTTAATATATAATATATAATTTATGATAATCTCTTACGGAATTATGTATAATATATAAAATATTATATTATTATGTATAATGTTTAAATATTATTTATATATTTTAGTTAATGTATAAATATTTATATATATATATATATATATTAAGTTAATATATAAAATATTATATAACTAATTAATATTACTAATATATGGGGATGACCCCGCAGTGCAACGCTTGTTGCAAGGCAGTGTTAAACATTGCATCAAGTGTTCGAATCCCACTGAGTGTGGGAGGTGGGTCGTACATTGGTGCCAGGATGTTGGAGGATGGTGGGCTACAGATAGTGGCAGTGGAAAGTGGTCATCGATCGAAGGACGGAGTCTGAAGAACGAAGGATAGAGGGAGGTTGTGTTGCCTAGGACAGAGGAATGACTGATGTGGCTAGAGCAGTATCTGAGGTTGGTGCAATGATGATTGGAAGGCGAAGGTGTTGGAGGGTGCGTTGGAGGCAAAGAGGAGGAGACGAAAGGATGGGAGGTGGAGGAGAAGGAGGAGGAAAGAATGAAGAAGAGGAGAGGATCATAGAGGAGATGGAGGAGTCAGAGGAGAGGTAGAGAAGAGGTAGAAGAGAGATGGAAGAAAGGAAATGGAGGAGAGAAGGAGAGGAAGAAAAGGTGGAGTGGAGATTGAGGAGCCGAAGGAGAGGTGGATTAGAGGAGATGGAGGAGAGGAAAGAGGAGAGATGAATAATGGGGATGAGGCCCCCCAAATATGGCCTCACTAGTTCAAAAATCTAGTCAAAAGTGTTTACCTATCAAAAAAATAATAATATTACATATAAAATATTTAAATATTATCTCTCTCTCTCTCTCTCTCTTCTTCCCCTCTTCCCCTCTCCCTTCCCCCTCCTAATTATCTCTCTCTCTCTCTCTCTCTCTCTCTCTCTCTCTCTCTCTCTCTCTCTCTCTCTCTCTCTCTCTCTCTCTCGTCCACCCTCCATCTCCTAATTACAACTGCCCTAGTAAGCCATCAATTGAAAAAGGCTCGCTTTATGAGACAAACTTGTATTGATTTTGACATAAATCATAAAACTTTGGATGGAGCACTTGCAAGAAGAGAAATAATAGATGATCCTCTTCAAAATGATACATGGGATTTTTTTGGGAGGCTTCCACGTGTTGATAAGAAGCTAACCGATAATGTAAAGCAGGTAATTCAACAATTTTGGCATGATAACTCTAGAGTATCACCCAATGCAAAGGATGTTTTAAAGTTAAGAATTGGCAATCGAGACCGTACACCTCATCCCAAACATTTCTTGGAATCAAGCCAAACAATGTTGTTCAAAAAAATTATTGAAACACATCCAAATATGAAAATATCACAAAGGACTTTTTAAGGTTTGAAGCCATTTTATTGTGTGCCTCTTAAAATTCGTAATACTTGTTGTTGCAAATACCATGTGGAGTTTTCAATGTACCATGAACTATTATGCTATATCCATTCTACTTTTCATACTAATGAAATGTCGTAGGAATGTGGTGTAATGCATCTCTAGAAATCATCAAGGGACTTGCTAGATCTATTTTTATGTTTTGGAGATGATGGTTGCTTTTTCTATAGAAATAATTGTTTAAATGCAAATTGCTCACAATGTGGTAGCTTGTCAAAGGTTGTTCAATGTTTTCATGAGGGTTTTGAACATGAATTTGGAAAGAAGCTTGTTGAGAAAAAGAGAAATGAGATAGTCAAATATAATTTGCAGAGTGGAGGTGAATTCTAGATGCGAGTTGGTTACAAAAGAATGCAATGTTGCTTATTTTATTTTAGATTTTAAGGAAAAAAAATTCTACAAGTATGCAAGGCATAGCCATAGGTCTCAGTGGTTAGATCAATAATTCAGGATGTGTAAGGACTCTTTTCTGATTGGCACTATTATATTAGTGGTTGATTTTGCAGAAAACTACACATTGCAACAGTAAAATGAGGTACAATCTCAGTATTACAATTCCATTCAGATTGATATTTTTGTCCACATAACATTTAGACATGCACCTAATAGTAAAGAAGAGGATCGAAAGATAATCAGAGAGTATAATTTTTATATGAGTGATGATAGATCTCACTCGTCCGAGTATGTCCAACATTGTTTCAAGAATTTTATTGAGTTCTTGCATGAGCATGATATAGCAGTGGGTCGACATCTCATTTGGTCAGATAACTGCATAGGTCAATTCAAGAATGCTTGAGTGTTTTATTGGTTGATTAGAATGCATGTGGAGAAGGGTGTACCTCATAGTTGGAGTTTTTTTGAAGTTGGGCATGGGAAAGGGGAGCATGATGGAGCAGGTGCATGTGTAAAGAGAGCTCTAGTTAAGGAGAAATTGAAGATTTTAGGAGCAAAATTCAGTGATGCACGTTCTATTGTTGATTGGTGTAGTTCAACACTATCACAAGGAGGGACACTTGATTCAACAGTGCATAGATTCTTTTGGTTGGTTGAGGAGGGCATAGTGGGAGGAAAATTGGATTGTCATTCAATCAAAGATTCTTCAAAGATGCATCCATTTCAAAGCTCAGAAGCAAGCACATGGACCATTTGGACATGAGAGTTGGCTTATTTTTGTCAGAGTTGTATTCAGTGCGAGTGGGATCAATGCGAGTCAAGTGAGTGGGTGGATAAATGGGTTCCATAGTATCTAACTCCTTTATCTCAAAAAATATCCATGACAAATACCACAATGGAAAGTTCAGTTGATTACGATCGTCTTTCAAATCTAGTATAGCCAAGACATGTTTTTGTAGTTGTTGCACCGCAGGGGAATGAAGAAAGATTGGACTATTGGTTGGCTCGATGTGTGTAGGTAAAACATAAACTAACACAATTGATGGAAGATGATGATGGGTTCATCTATCCTACAGGTTCAGTTGTGGTTGCAAGAACTTGGTTGCGAACATACATTATTAGAAAGAATGACATACCTGCATTTGAAGACTACGAGAAACACAAAACCATTGTCATGTATTCGCACCTTGTTATAGCATCAAATGTTAAGTTGTTGAAGCATCACGCCAAACCAAAGACAAAAAAACTATGGACACTTAGTAATGTTGATCATGAAGCAATATTGGATACTCTTAAGCAAAGAGATGACCCTTCATGCACACTTGAATAGCATATTCAAGAATGAAAGGTACAATGCTTAGGTTCATTATGTTTAAGTGCATTACTGTTATTGTTTTAATACTTGCAAAAATTAATTGGTCAGTTGATGGGACAGTTAGGATATAGTTGAAGAAGCTAAAATTAAGGTAATTCTCTAATATAACTATTGAAGAAGTTGAAATTAAGGTCATTGGAGTCAAAAATGCAAAAATTGCATATTTTGTAAAAATTGTCATATTGAAAGTGCAAAAGGTGGAACACCAACAGTCATGTTGGTTTAAAAGGTTGTTGAGTCAGTTTAGGAGGTTGGATCTGGTAATAAAAGTGTTAAAAATGTTGTATAAACTCGAATGCAAGGTTGATTCATACTTTTGTGAAGGGAAATCAAATAAAGTTCCTTGTTTTTGCCAATTTTCTATGTTTTCCCTAAAAAAAATCAATTTCAAGGATTTGTACGGTTTGGTATGTTAAGTTATTGGTTTCTAATGATGTAAATTTGGTGGGAAGAAGAGATATCTCCATTTTGGATTTGGAGTGAAGAAATTTTGTTGATTTTTGTGCATTTGGTGGCAAAATTGCTATAGGTGGCCAAAACTTGTGTTTTGAGGGGTTTAAAATACTTAAATAGGCCATCTCATCTATTGTACATGATTTGGCTCGATGGGATGGCCCAGATAGGTTGGAATAGGTATAAATAGGGTGAATAATGATTTTTGTGTGCAGGGAATATCTTTTGGTTGGTTTGGCATGATGCCCTAGGTGGCAAATAGTGCATTTTTAGGTGAAATTGGGTGGTTTGAGTGAGAAAATGATAGAATTCTTGGGGGCAGCAGAGATCTCTTGATCTTTTGAGTTTTTTTAGATCTTTTATGAATTTTTGGAGGCATTGGTTGGGTTAGATATACCTGGAAGGTTGTTTTTCAATAAACCCCCCATGTAAAGTGCAAGAAATGAGGGTTTCATGGTAGGGTATTTTGGGAAACGTGTCTCTGCAAACTAATTATGTAATTTGGGGTTATGTTGGCTGGTGAGTGCTGCCCAATAAAATTTTGGGTGAAAAGGAAAGTTTAAGGCATAGGTCCTTTGTAAAACTGATCCAATTGGGGGTCTAAAATGGTGAAAAGGCCTAATTTCATGGTGTTGGTCCAAATGAGTGATATGTTCATTTGAGATATGTTTGGATTGATCCAAATGAGTATCTAAAACCCTAAATATTTTGTGGCTTTGTTAAGTGGTCTATAATTTATGCCTCGATTTTGGTGTTTGGACACAGGTACAAGGAAGGCTAGTCAAATTGGTGAAGTCTAACAAGATAGGGTTATAAGCCCTGAAACCTTGGTTGATTTGGAGTAAATTATGATTTTGGTTGTGTTTATCCCCTACTCATTTCATCATAAAGGTTTGGTGCAATAGGTTATTGAGAGTTTCAAAGTTGGTTCACATCTTTCAAAGTCAAAGCATTGCTTCACATTGCATAACTAATAACTAGATGTTGATAGATTACAAAATTTAAATTACAATATAGTTTCTAAAAATTCAACCTAAGAAGTTATGCAATTACTTCACATTGCATAGCTAATAACTAGGAGAATCTGTCAATTGTATTTTCTTATCATGGCATTCTATGAGACCAGATTTCTTTGAGGTATTTTTTCAAATAGTTCACTGCCTTGTCTATGTTACCACATTTTTCATGCATGTCTACCAAATCATCTTGTCAAATATTTAACTTCCATGTTGCTATGGATAAAATCCTAAAAAAAGTTCTTTTGAACAAGCTATGGATGCTTAGAAAAAATCTAGCAAAGCATAATAGCAAGCAATAGCATAGACAAGGCAATGAACTGCTTGAAAAAAAAGATTCAATAAATATGGTCTCATGGTGATAGAATTCCATGACAAGAAAATTCATATGGATTTTCATGGCATTCCATCACCATCAAATCACATTTCTTTGAGGCATTTTTCAAACAATTCACTGCCTTGTCTATGCTACCACATTTTTCGTACATGTTTACCAAAGCATTTTATCAAACAGTTCACTACCTTGTTGCTATGGATAAAATCCTAAAATTGATGCTTCCAAACAAGCTATGGATTCTTTTAAGCCTTCAAAAAGATATCACAAAAACACACCAGGTCACTTTGGACTAACACCAACAAAACAGGGCTACTACGTTGTCTTAATTGGCCAATTAGGCCAAATTTTCAAAGCAAATATACTCCAAACTATCTTCCCATCCCAAATAACTATATAAATTCATTTTACAGACCACAAAACCTCCAAATCCACAATATTTAACCTGAAAACCGCTCCTTTAAGCCCACTTTTACAAAACCCTCATTTTTAGCAAGTTTAGGGTGGGTTTATTGAAAATCTTATTCCCTCAACTCATAACACCTTTCCAAAGCATCAAAATTTCTTAAAATAACCTGCACATGCTTAAATTTCCCTCACAAACTGTTGCCCCAACGGATTTCAACCATTTCCACTCTTAAACCACTCAAATTCACCAAAACTCATCAAATTGCCAACTAGCGCATCACACCAAACCACTCAACTCACCTCCTCTGCTCCAAAAATCATGAAAATATATTCCCTACCCCTAATTATTCCATTCCATTGATTTACAATATGATGCAATCAGTAGAATGGCTAAAAAGTCATTTTTACACACCCAACTACTTGTATTTGAAAACTTTTTCCCTAAGAGAGAATTCACCACCATGGGAAAACGCCTCCGAAATAGAAAAAATTGAGAGATTTTATTGTAGAGAGGCCCAACACAATCCCATAGGGTCAGAAAAAAAGATTCTAAGTGTCATGGTGTCCAAATACGAGCATGCTAAAGTTTTCAGCCATTTTGCACTTTGGACTCTTAAGGGATTTTTTTGATTGAATGTAGCTCAGAGCGATTTCGCATGTTTTGGTGTGAAAGAGGACCATGCCTAGCGTAAACATACCCACCTAGATATGTTGGAACACTCCCTTTGGTCACACGAGTTGCAAAACGAAAGTTGCACCACTTTGCAACTTTCAACTACTTGCATTTGACAACCTTTTCTCCAAGCGAGAATTCACCACCACAAGAAAAATCCTCCGAGATAGCAAAAACTGAGAGAGGTTATTATAGAGGGGCCCAACACAATCTCATAGGGTCATACAAGAAGTTTCTAAGTATCACAGTGTCCCAATATGAGTGTGTTGAAGTTTGCAATCATTTTGCGCTTTGGACTCTTAAGGGATTTTGTCGGTTGAATGTAGCTCGGAATGATTCTACATATTTCGGTGCAAAAAAGGACCATGACTAGCATAAATCTACCCACCTAGATGCGTCAGAATAATTTTTTTGGTCACGTGAGTTGCACCACTTTGCAACTTTCAACTACTTGCATTTGACAACTTTTTTCCCAAGCAAGTATTCGCCACCACAAGAAAAGGCTTCTGAAATAGTAAATACTAAGAGGGGTTATTTTTTAGGGGCCCTACCCAATCCCATAGGGTCAAATGATAAGTTTCTAAGTGTCACGGTGTTCAAATACGATCATGCTAAAGTTTACATTCATTTTGCACTTTGGACTCTTAAGGGATTTTGTCGGTTGAATGTAGCTCAGAGGGATTCCACATGTTTCGGTGTGAAAGAGGACAATTTCTAGCATAAACATACCCACCCGAATGCATTGGAATAGTTTGTTTGGTCACATGAGTTGCAAAACAAAATTTGCACCACTTTGCAACTTTCAACTACTTGCATTTGACAACTTTTTCCCCAAGCAAGAATTCGCCACCACAGAAAAACTCCTCTAATATAGCAAAAATTGAGAGAGGTTATTGTAGAAGGGCCTAATGTGATCCCATAGGGTCAAAAAAGAAGTTTCTAAGCATCACGGTGTCCGAATATGAGCATGTTGAAGTTTTCAGCCATTTTGCGCTTTGGACTCTTAAGGGATTATGTTGATTGAATGTAGCTCGAAGCGATTTCGTGTGTTTCGATGTGAAAGAGAACCATGCCTAGTGTAAACGTACCCATCTAGATGCATCGAAACAATCCTTTTGGTCACACGAGTTACAAAACGAAAGTTGCACCACTTTGCAACTTTCAACTACTTGCATTTGACAACTTTTCCCCAAGTGAGAATTCACCACCACGAGAAAATGCCTCCAAGATAGTAAAAACTGATTTAGGTCATTGTAGAGGGGCCCAACTCAATCCCATAGGGTCAAATGAGAATTTTTTAAGTGTCACGGTGTCCAAATACGAACATGCTAAAGTTTGCAGCCATTTTGCACTTTGGACTCTTAAGGGATTTTGTCAGTTGAATGTAACTCAGAGCTATTCTGCGTGTTTCGGTGCATAGGAGGACCATCCCTAGTGTAAACATACCCACCCAAATGTGCCCCAAATGTTTACAACCACTTTTTAAACAATTTGTTAATAAAACTTCATTTTTGCACTTTCTTGCAAAAGTTGCTTGACAATATTTTAGTAACTTGACAACTTTTTACATTTTTTGACAAATGACCCCAAATCACTTCAAAATGACTCTAAATGACTTCAAATGGTCATTGGTGACCTTATTACACCCAAGAAATAAATCACATAATCACATGTACTTACTTTGGAACCATACCATCAAACTGACCTTGAACGCTGGAAAAGGGGCTCCATTTAGCCCACTTTAACAAAGGAACTTTCCTTCAATCTTGTTGCCCACTCAAAATACCATTAAACAGTCCTCAAAATACCTCCAAAAACACAAATTCTTCAGCCACTGATTCAAAACTCGCTTGCTAAGACCCTCTTTCATGAAACCCTCATTTTTCACCAAATAAGTAGGGGTTTATTGAAAAACCCATCTCCAGACCTCATTCAGCCTCAAAATATTTTCAAACATTCTTATTTCACCCTGAACAAACTTAATTCACCTTAAAATTATTTTTCCCCCAAATTTCTCACATTTCCTTCTTAAAACCTCTCAATTTCACCCATTTTCACTCTTTGTTCAACTAGGGCTTCAAGCCCAAACATCCAAATGACCTACCCTACCTTTGCGGACCTTCTATAAAATCAAACTCCACCTGATAACACTAAAACAACTAGGTTATAACCTTCTTCCAAACTATTTCTTTAATTTTCTACTTCAAGTTATGCCTCCTAGGCCTAAATTCATGCTTTTTCCATAGGGGCAGCATGGAAATCTCCACCAAATGTCTGAATTGCCACAACTAGATATCTATCCCTACACCTAATCTTATTCTAACCAAGCCCATTCCACTGAATCATAGCATGAAAATTAGGTGGAATGGCCTCTTAATACATTTTGACCCTCAAACCCTTAACTACAACCTTAAACAAGCAACTTCAAAGAATGCACTCAACCTTCCTTCAAAGGAAATATCTACTCAAAATATGGTGTCAAGTGAGATGGTTATTTTGAAGTCTAAAAATACTCTGACAGCAGATGTGAAGGTTGGATTAGGTTTGAAGACTGGGTTGGTAGTAAATTGGTAAGCTAATGCCATGATAGGGTCCATTGTGTATCCATTGGTTCGAAAGAATGTTGCAAAGCATGAAGGTTCTACAAGTACAATAGGTACAAAGGTAATTGTTGTTGGTAAGATAAGAGGATTGATGACATTGGTTTTGTGAGTTTTTCTAGACCATTCAGAGTTTTTTGGTGGCATTGGTTGAGTTCTTTAAGCCCGGGTGATGTGAGTTTCAAAAAACCCTTGGTGTTTTGCATGAAAGGTGAGGGTTTGTTGGATCAGTACCCTAGAAGTCTTGAATCTAAGAAAAAATGTTGGAATTTGGTGTTTTGTCACACAATTAGTGACTTTCCTTTGAGTTTTGGTGAAATCAAGGAGTTTAGGAGGGACCTCCTTTGTAAAAGAGGGCTAATTGAGTAGCCTAAAACAGGGGAAGACTAAAGATTTACAAATTTGTTTCAAAGAAACCTTATTGGATCTTTTGGTATGTTGTGTTAGGAGATTAAGTGTCTTTCAAATGATGTTTTATAGGTATTTGTATGGCCTTCTCCAAAATAAATCTTCAAAAGTTGTGTTTTGAGGCTACAAGCCTTTAGGTTGTGTTTTGGGGATAAGTTGAATTTTTAAGAGCATCTTAATCTTGTTAGATGCCTCTTAAACTCCATGTGAAAGGTCCTAATCTCTATAGACATATTTAAAGGCGTTGGAGTTCCTAATCTTAATCTTGTTAGATGCCTCTTAAAGTCCATGTGAAAGGTCTTAATCTTGCTTACATCAGGGTAGCACTTTTTAAGAGTTAATTAAGCAAGGGAAGACATATTTGAAGGTGTTGGAGGCATTGAAACAATGAGGAAAGGTATGGAGGTGAGGTTTTCAATAAACCCTCCTTGAAACTTGTCAAAAGTGAGGGTTTTGAGTTTTGGAGTGTTGGTGAGTGTTTCTAATAGCAACTTAGGTTGAAAATCCCCTCACTTTATCAACTCAAAAGGTTACAAATCACCTTTCTACTTACAAAGTCAATCTTGGCTTATTTTCCCTTTCTCACCTAGACACCCTTGTAGGTCTGCAAACCCAATTTTCCCAAATCAACTCTTAGTTTTCCTTAACAACCTCTATAAGTGACCATCATTATAGGTACCCACTAAATCCTTCTACAACATACATCAACCCCACATATGACTCTTTTGGAACAACTTCCACAAATCATTCAAACTACGTTGCTCAACCTAGCCAAATAGGCCTAATTTCCAAAGCAACCACCCTTGAATCACTTCACAAACCCAAAAACTAAATGGGGCAGCACTCACCAGGTGACAAAACCACAAATTTTCCAACTTGTCTTCAGGATCTCGCCCTCTAAGACCCTATTCAATAAAACCCTCAAATTGCTCAATTTAGGCAAGGGTTTATTGAAAAACCTACTTGAAGACTTCGCCAGACCATCCCAGTGCATCCAACACTTTGAAAAACCTTGCAAAAACTTAAAAGGACATAAAAAGTGTCTGCCCTCAAATATTTCTCACATTTACCCCCTCTAACCTCTCATTTTCATGCAAAAACACCCAAAATGCCATCTAAGGCACCATCAAAATCATGATCCTGACCTCCCTTGCACATGAAACAATTCAAACATGTTTATTAACCCTAAATAAGCCTATCCACTGAGTTACAGATGCATACAGTGGGTGGAAGGCTTAATATGCCATTTTAGATGCACTCAAAACCCTTAAACAGAGTATACAGACTGACCCTTAGTAAATTGCCTCTCAAATGCGCAAAAACAAATGAAAATGCTTCAAACCAAGTTTTTGGTGAGGTTAACCCTAATTCCCACCAAATTCAATCCTTTGGAGTGTATTTAAACTTTAAAGTTAAAATGTTAAACTTTACCATTGTTCTTCTCTTCAAAGTTGTTTAAACTATATAATATAACCACAATATAACTAAGCAATATATGATTTAATTTAACCATTATTCATTATTTTTTCTTGTGAACTATATAATATAACCATTATTTTTTATGCTATTGTACATTGATATTTAACCATTGCTCAAGATTAAATTTTCAAATAGTTTAAACATGCACATGAGGAACAAATTATTTCGATTCTAAACTTCTATATATATCAAATTATCCAATAATCAAGTGTATGTCCATATACAAAATTGGCATCAACACAAATTCAAACAAAGTTTTACAAAATTTGGCATATGCCATCTCGATATCTATTCAAAATATACATGCCAAAATGTCTATCTCATCCTAAACTACTGGTGGATCATCAAAATGGAGCATCTCGATATCTATTCAAATTATACATGCCAAAATGTCTATCTCATCCTAAACTATTGGTGGATCATCAAAATGGAGCCTCTTTGAAGAACTCTTTGGCTCTAAAGGAAATTACACAAGAAAAATTCACACCATAATTGAGATTGGTTATATTATATAATTTAAAATCAAATAATTAACATCAAAATCAATATACATTAAACTATAATTGAACTCTAAAATTTAAATCTTGATTACCTCATATATACGTCTCTTCAAACCATCAGGAGTCCTAGAATATACCCCTCTCAAAAAATCAGTTATATAAACTTTTGCAATGTCAATCTATATATGTGAACAAAAACATAAAATTGATACATGTTAGCATACAATTGTCAATAATAGGAACATATTTACCAAACACAAAATAAAATAAATGCATACCTCTTTACACATCTCTTTTTCTTTATCTCATTCAAGTTTTTCGACAACTCCTCCTTCAAGTGTTCCAACACCTACTCCTTCAGGCGTTGTGAAACTTTTCAACAAGGATGTGTAGCTCATAACCGCTTGTACATGAAAATGACAAGTATATGAAACTACCAATCTATGTTGATGTATGTATAATCACTATAAGATCTTAAAAAACTTAATTCAATCAAATTTGAGTTCAATTACGTTTCCCTTATCTACCATTGCACCTCCAAATTCTAGACAACGTTGCACCTCTCTCGCTCTAGGTGTTTCCTACAAGAGGAAAATAAGATAAACATATAAGTTAATATATAATCATTAATGACAATTCAAATGAAAAGCAAGTATATAATTAAAAAATGTAAATGACTAAGTGCAAAAATATATACCACATGCATGTTGAGGCCAAATAAAATGGCCCTGAGGGTGCTATTAGTAACCTGTGTAAGCTCCTCCTTGGACATCAATTGTTAAATAGACCATGTAAATAAATATTAGTACTTGATACTCTCTTATTAATATTCATTTAAAAACAAATGCAAGTTATGAATTTACAACTTAAATCTTACCTGTGTAATTATTCCAACATCCTCCTCTCTAGTAGTAGAAGACTCTGCAGTGTGTGATCCAATCTCCTATGTTTGATCTCTTATAACGTCTGCATCATGGAGGTCATAATCATATGTGTCCAAGGGATGCTCAGCGGGTTGTACAAGAGGACCCAAGCATATATGGTGGCACATAGTGCAAGTATGTGGTGCACAGCTATGTGGACCTGAGGAGGAGGTGTAGCAACACTCGATCCATCACCAACATCACTAGCATGTGGCTCAGCTACTGTAGCAGTATGGGAAACGAAAATATCACTCAAAGAGTGAATAGCCTGAATAGTTTGTGTGGCTGCATCCTCGATAATATCTAGATGACATATTGGAGGTGGTTGATGAAGGGGAGGAGGGGGAACATATGGGCCCTAGACTACTCTACCTACCCTTGGTCTAACTTGGGGCATACCTCCACCTACGCCCTAGAAGGGTTTAATGTCAGAGTAATTGACATGATGCCCTAACACAAACTCAGCGTATAATTTTTTAATAAAGTAAAATGGTACATCACTATTGTTGTTGGGTGGTTTATCAAAAACCATGCACCAACGATCCCAAAAGTTATCTGCAATGTCCTTATTTGTGCACCATTTTATAGAAATTTTTGGTTTATTAACATTAACTAGCAGACGGTGCGAGGGTTAACAAATAAAGAGGCTATTTGGGCATTTGTTATTTCGAGATCTTTCACATCTTCATAAGACAATCCACATGAGTAATATTCCCTCATGCTTTCTCGCCATGAAAAAAAGGCATTATGTTGGGTGGAGAGGGTCTCTATATTTTTAATTATTTCTTTCAATGTGTATTTCATCTTCCTTAATCGAGGGATTGTCTTATAAACATCACAAATGCCCCTCTATTACTCCAAATTTTTCACCAATTAACTCTTCAATTGATGGGTGCGGAGGTGGTGGAGGGTTTGGCATTTGTGGGTTTTGATTCTCAGCCATAATACCTGATTGAAGTTTAAAACTAATTAATCTAATTTAAATTACACAATATAAATGAAATTATTGTAAAAAACCCTAGTTTTTAATAAAAATCTGTAAAAAACCCTTATTAAAAATTTGTTAAAAACTAGTTAAAATTATACAAAACTCAAACAAAAAATGATTAAAACAAAAAAAAAACCAAAGACTTACCTTCAAAATCGGATATCAGCTCAAATCCGATATTGGATTTGCACTCATTGTCGCTCTTTGAGTCGCTAGAGGTTTCAAAGTGTAAAAATGAATTTGAAATGACCTTTTTTTCATTTATATTACTTGACCCCAAATCAGATATACGATTTGTAAAACTTTGGCTTAGGCATTGCTATGGAGCAATGTATTGACATCCAACCAAAAAAAAATTCAACTTGGGATTTTCGCTTTTTTTGGCGAGTGCAAAACACTACTTTTTTCATATCGTCACTTTTTGGTGCATCATGATCTTGCACATGCCCCTAATACATGATAGAAGATGTGACAATCCACACCAGTATGAGCAGTCATATGGGATGTAATCCATAATAGTTTGGTAGCATAGTTAGGGCCAAATGAGCAAAAGTACAAGTTCCAAAGGAGGGATTCTTCAAGAAAAATATTATAATAAAAGTGCAGTCACGATACTAAAATTTTGAGATAGTCTAGAGATGAATGATAGGATATTCTAAAAGTAGAGCTTCATGTTCCATGCATCAATCCTTGATCTATTGAAAAACCAACATGCTAAGTGTGCATATGAACATATGGTAAAAAATTTATGATTACGAGAATTTAATGAACTAAAGCATGTGATAGGGCTTGCCTAAAAGATATCCTACACCCACTAAGAGCTTTTACCATTTCAAAACCTCTCCCACATTTTCTTTTAGCAATTTTAAGGGAAGTTATAACCAGTTGGAGAAGTAAAGATCGAGTATGAGAAGTTCATGAGTAGTTCAAGAGCATTTAGAACCAAATGGATGAGTTCAAAAAAAGGTGAGAAGATACAGGAGAGAGTTGAATCAATTTGAATGTCATTTCCAAACATCTAGGAGCTTTCCCAACTAGATAAGGTCAAAACATTAGAGGTTCTTAAAAATATTTCATACATAACTATGCTAAATCTTAGGTTTTATTTCATGTATTTCTCTATCATTTTCCTAGGAAATGGAAATAGTGTAGGTTAGAATAGGTGAAGTATAAAGGGAACCAACCCTCTCCCAATATTGACTTCATCCCTATCTAACTGACAACCTTGAAGTGTTTCAATTCTTTACAACTAGCAATAGACTCATTCAAGAGCTCTCTCAAGGTTGCAATAAGGTTTGACAACAATACCTATTATACTAGTGTCTCTTCCATCTCCCAAATGTTTGAAACACAATATGTGAGTTGTCCCTTTCCTTTCGAAATGGATTTTTCCTACCATGCCAAATATTCAATGTGCAAATGAAAACATGGTGACTTTTACAATATTTTATCATCTTTTATTATTTCAAATTCTTGACGTATAGGGCCACATAGCCATAGTTGCACACATCACAAAATAAAATGTATGTCCATGTACTCCTCCCATCTCATCTGATGTCATTAAACCATCCTATGGGGTATGGGCATGATGTCTTATCATGACCTAGCATGCCTTCCCTTTGTAGCCAGCATAGCTATTGTTGTCTTAGGCATTCCATTTTGTGGGTATAATATCCACTATCATACCACACATATAGTTTTATATATTTATGTTTGATTGAGAAAAGGGATCTAGGTCCTAAATCACACTTCTCCCAATTGTTGGACAGTGGATTAAAATGATCTCAAAAGCCACTTGACTACAAACCCCAATGAAAGAGTTAAATGGTAGATCAGGGTTTTACTCCACTGTTGGGGTATGATGTTGGATGATAGGATTGATTATTAATTGACTAAATTTTAAGATGTAATATTGTTTCTAGGTTAATTATGAAAATACAATAGGGTCAGTGCAAGATCATGATGGGCCAAACAGGGCCTCTAAGTGGTAATGAAAATATTTAAAAATAGACAAGAAACTTTATATAATCATTTGGAAAATATGTAGGAATATAATTTGTAGCAAATTGACGTAGTTTGTAGGCTACTAGGCCTTTTTCAGAAAAAAAAAAGTAATTTGATTTGGTGAAATTTAAAATTTCAATGTAGTGGTACTTTAAATTTTGGAAAAAAATAAAAAGTTGGTGATTGTCTGGCCACCCTAAGTATGAGCAAAAAAAATTGATTTTTTCTTTATAAGTAAAGGACACATGCCTGAATGTGACACATATTTTTTTGTAAGTTTTTTGCAAGTAAATAATTAGTTATGAATTTTCTAGTAAGAATTTTCAAAAATATTAAAAACCATTTGTTCAACCACCCTAACTTTATCAAACATTTATGAAATCCAATTTTTTTAAACTATATTTTGTGAAGCATAGAGTGTGATGCATCTTTCAGATTAAAAAATGTATAACCATTTAAAAGTTATAGATGTTTTTCAATCAAACTATCAATCCAAACTTTACACATATTGCATGTAGAAAATAAATAATAATTATCTAATAAATTTAAAATAAATCATATCTAGTATTGGTCGAATGCTAACAATTTACTGAATAAACCCTTTTTGTTTCATCAAATTCGAATGAAAAAAAGTCATCAACATGAAGGGTGAAGTTCAAAAAACCATTACAACCCCTCTAAATATGTTGGGGTAGTTGGTTTTTTAGGTTGGACACAGTCCCCAAGAAAAATCCCAAAGCAATCCCATGGCAATAACCAAGGGAAAAAAAAAATTGGAAAAAATGGATATTTGTTAAATTAAGATATATCTGATAGAAACATATATCTATTTCCTTAATTGAAGAAACAAATATTCATTTATTTCACCTTGAAATATTAATATATAAATATCATTATAGATTAAAATTTAACATGTTATAATATTAATA
Source organism: Sequoiadendron giganteum (assembly GCA_007115665.2). Lineage (NCBI taxonomy): Eukaryota > Viridiplantae > Streptophyta > Pinopsida > Cupressales > Cupressaceae > Sequoiadendron > Sequoiadendron giganteum. The sequence continues at coordinate 537,948,577 of CM021107.1, read as the reverse complement.
TTAATAAGAATATTTATATATATTTAAAATATTAATATATATAAATATAATATGATAAATTAATATATATTAAGAAATATTTATATTAAATATAATGTATTTCAAATAGATATTATATGTTGTATTGCAAGAGAGTTTTAAATATCATATTTAATATAAAAAAATTATAAGGAGTTGAGAGAAATGTATACATCTCTCTCCCCCTCTCTCTCACCTTCCCTCTACCTACATTTCCCTCAATCTATCTCTACCTCTCTACCTACCTCTCTCTAGCTTCCTCCTACCTTCCCCCTCTCTCTACCTCTCTCTCAAACCCTTCCCCTCTACTTCTTTGTATATCCCCTCCCTACCTTCATCCCTCTCTACTCTTTATATCCCTCCATCGCTCCAACCATACCTCTCTCTCCACCTACCCCTCCCTTTATCCCTCACAACCTCCCTCCCTCTCTCCCTCCCTATATCCTCCACTCTCTCTTCCACTCTCCCTCTTCCACCATCCACCTTTCCCCTCCTTTCCATGGATCCCTCTTCCTCCTTCCCTCTCTCTCTCTCTCTCTTCTTCCTTCCTCCCTCCCATATTCCACCTCTCTTTTTCCTTGTGTCTTCCTCCATTCCATTTTCCTTTTTTCCTTCCTTGTGGGATCTTTCTTCCTTCTCCTTTTCCTTCTTCCTCCACTCTTTCCTTCCATCTCTCCTCCATGTCCATTCCTTTTCTTCTCCTTGTCCTTCCTGTGTTGGGTCTTCCATTCCATTCCATATTTCATTCCATTTGTCTGTTCATTTCCTTCTGGGGTCCATTCCAGATGTCCATTATTCCATATTCCAAAATAGAATCTCCATTTGGTCCACTACTATTCATTGCTGGGGCTCCCATTTTTGTCCATTCCTCCATTTCTTTCCATTCCTTCGTCCTTCCATTCTTTCCATTCCGTTGGCTGTCTCCATGTCCTTGAATCTCCATTCCATTCCTTATGGGGCTCTCCAGTCCAACCATCTTCTGTGTCCTTGTTCATGGGTGTGAATCCATTTCTTCGTTCCTTTCCACTGGGCCAGTCCTTCAAGTCTTTCTTGTTGTTCGTCCTGTCTTTATGGCTTCCACCTCCTTTTGTCCGTTATCTGTCCATTCCATTCTTCCTTTTCCTTTTCCATTTTCCTTCTTCCATTTCCGTTTTCAAATGGTGTGGCTGGTGTTCATTCATCCATTTCCTCCATTCCATTCCATTTCTGTCCCTTTCCATTTCTTCCATTTTGGGCTCTCCATTCCATTGTTCCATTCCGTGTCCATTGTTTTTCCACATGGACTTCCTTTGATGGTCCCTTGTCCATTCCTCCGGTCAAGTGGAATGTTCCGGTCCATGCACTGGGGCAAGATGGTGTGTCCAGGGTGTCATTCCTTCCATTCCTTCCACTGTGGTGGTGTTTCTTCCTGGGGCTTTCCTTGGCATCAGGAATAGGTCCTATTGTCTAAATTTTGAAGAGGTAGGATGGCAATGAATCTAGGGGGTGTGCACAAGCCCCCAAGATCCAAGATCCCATGGAAAGATAGCATAAGCACAAATTAATGCACACATATGTAATGCAACAAGATAACACAAAACATACATGATAAAAAAACATGAAGCATACACAATGAAAACATATGGCATAACATAAAGATGAGGAAAAAATGAAAAAAAACAAGAAGAAGACACACACAAAAAAATACAAGGTCAATAATAAAGGGATTCAATTCGGTCAGGCAAAGAGTCTTTAGTCTTAAATTTGTCTCAAATACCAAATGGCATCCATCGAATGTGCTATATAAACAAAATGATACTCTCACAAGGATGTAAAATCACTTATGAGCCACAAAGTATTGCTTTACGAAGCACATAAATTTTAGCGTCCAAGAGGACAAATGATAAACTCACCTAAGAAGTTGCATAAACATCCAAGGGGATGATTTGATAACCACACCTCAAGGGGCACTACAAACAACACCACCACTAAAGGGGTATGTCAATAGGTCAAATCTCACAAAATAAAATGGATAGGGGTAACATATGCCCCCCTTAAAATTCCGACATACTTACTATGTTGTTATTTTAAGGAGAAAAGAATGCAAACTTAGAAAACTAGTTATCCTTGCCCCCCAAGTGTAGAAACAAGGAAAACTAGACAAGAGACTATCGTGTTGTTTCCATGGAAAATATGGTTGTACCTAATATTGTACCACCATGAATGGAAATGAGAAAACACATAAAGCTACAAATGCCACATAGTGAGGATCAACGCCATAGAATAAAGATCATTATTGTTTAGAGTGATTAGGTGCGTCAACACATGGAAGAGGACCATAATCATTAAGTTGTTTTTTATTACTCAACGCCTAACATTCATTGGTAGAATTACCATCCACTTGATGATATGCACAAAATGAGTTTTTTTAATAAAATTTATTTTGTGTTATTAGAGGAAGAGTAATCAAGCGATATTTTAGAAGCCTAGACAAAATATTCTCTTTCTTTGTAATAGAAGACATTCCTCTATTTTGTGAATAAAAACCTGCTCATTTACCACAAGATGGCAAGAATACAATAGATGATAAAGCATTCGATGAAGATGAGGATGAAGGTTGAAAACCTAGACCCTACATGGAAAAGTATGGTATAGAATTCACTTGATCCCTAGAATTTTGTTCCGTGTTTGTGTTGTATCCATTTTTAGAAACAATTTTGCATCCAAGGCCATAATATTCTTCCAACTTGGATGAAGAAATCGTATCTACATGCTCTTGAGAAGAATTAGATTTTTCCCTTGCACGCAAATCCTTTTAAAAAAAAATTAAAGTTAGGAATCTTACACTCATGAGGGATGAAAGTTAAAGAGCCCCCATCACCATTATGGGATAAATTCTTTTGAATCTATTGATGTAGAACTATATTGAGCGAATGAAACATAAGACTCTTTAGGTTTAGATTGTGAGGTTTTGTACTCTTCCATAAAGGAGGGTGTAAAATCTAATGAACCCCAATAATCATCTAAGAGTTTTGTTAGATATGAAATGCAATTAGGATTATCATCAATTTGTATAGGTTATGTGGACTTTGATGGTGATATTTTAGACTCCCCTTTGAAACAATTTCTAAACGATAATAACCCCCAATCATCATCAAAAGATTTCATCATGGGTAAAACACATTCTTCTTTGTGTTTGAAATGTATGGGTTGTACTTTTGAATTTGGAATCAAAGCATTTAGAGTTGGAAGTGTTATATTCAGCTTTAGCTTGTAAATTATAACTCTTTTCATTTTCTTTAACCATGTATACTTCATCTCATGGTGGAGGCTAGATAGGACTTGCTTCATGGCGTGAATCCACAGTCTACGTAGGAAAATATTGTATGAAAGAAGTTTTGGCATGACATAAGTAGGTGTAGGTAAAGTCACAAGTCCCACCTTGATGGGTAATGTGATCACTCCTAATGGTTTCTTATTAACATTATCAAAGCCACGAATTGAAAGATCGTTAGGTTCTATAATCTATTCTTATCCATACTATGAATGGTGTTCCTATACTTGGACAAACACAAAGTTGGATCATTATGCAAGATAGAAGCAACATTCCCCATGAAATTAGATTGATACATAAAAATAGGAATAACATGAAGAACAACACAATAAAAGAAATTAAATCCTATTTTAATGAGCAAATTTTCAATCCCATGGAGGAATTGGTGTCATTTATGTGTAGGAAATGGCCCTTTCCCAACTCCTTAGTGTGATTTGATGAATATTCTTGATTCCTTGATGCAATGTGATGAT
>CM021107.1:537810389-537944673 GCA_007115665.2 Sequoiadendron giganteum | reverse complement strand
TCCCTACCAACCCCTCCCTCCCTTCCTTTTTCCTTCTTTCTATCTCCACTCACCCTCTCTCTCTACTTACCTTTCCCTCAATCCCTCCCACCCTCCATCTATTTCTACCTACTTCAACCTCCTTCCCAACTTACCCCTCTCTCTACCTTTCTCTCCCCTTCCCTCTCTACTTCTATATATCTCCCCTCACCCTCTCTACCTACCTCTCCCTCTATTCCTTCCACCTTACCTCTCTACCTACCTCTCCATGTCATCCCTCATTCTATCTATCTCCCTCAATCCCTCCCATGCTAGCTCACTACCTCTCCCTCCCCCCATCCCTCTCTTCTTCTCTTTAGATCTCTCATCTCCCACCATCCCTCCTAACCTTCATCTCCCTTTATTTTTCCCTTCTTCCTCCCTCTCTCTCTCCACATACCCCTCCCTCTATCTCTTCCACCCTACATCTCCCTCTCTCTACCTCTCCCTCCCCTCCTCTCTCTCTCTAACTCTCCCACCCTACATATCCCTCTCTCTACCTACCTCTATCTATTCCTTGCACCTTTCTTCTCTCCCTCCTTCCCTCTTTCTATCCCTCCCACCATATTACTCCTTATCTCCCTCCTTCCCTCTCTCTCTCCCTCTATCTCTCCCAACCTACACCTCTCACACACACATAACCTCTCTCTCTACCTCTCTCTACCTCTCCCACCCTACCTCTCTCTCTCTATTCCTTACACCTTACCTCTCTTTGCGTACCCCTCCCTCCTTCCCTCTCTCTCTCACTCACACACACTCAACCTCTTTCTCTATACCTCTCTCTCTACCACTCCCACACTACCTCTACCACCCTAACTCTCTCTCTCTCTCTCTCTCTCTCTCTCTCTCTCTCTCTCTCTCTCTCTCTCTCTCTCTCTCTATCCTTATCTCTCTCTCTACCTCTTTCTCTCTCACACATAGACACTCACAACCTCTCTCTACCTCTCCCACCCTACCTCTCTCTCTATCTACCTCTATGTATTCCTTGCACCTTACCTCTTTCTCTCCATCACTCTCTCTATACCTACCTCTCCCACTCACCTACACACACAACCTCTCTCTCTCTACCTCTTGAAATGGTGGAAAAGTGAAACACTAAGATTTCACTTTAGGGGTTTGAGCACCTTTCCACATGGGGGATTTCATTTATATTTGAGGTAGTGGGGGTTTGATGGATTTGGGAAAGGCATAAGACTGACTTACAATCTAAAAGGTGGTTCAGCTTCCCCTTAACCAAACTTGGGATGCATTTTGGAATGAAATGCAATTATTTGACTATGTTAATGATGAAAATAACTATTCTAATACAAAAATAGAAGATCTAGAATGTCACAAAAAAATAGACTTAGGAAACAGATTGATCAGAGTTCTATGCACTTATGATACAAATTTGGGGTTGAAAATGGAGAACTAAGTCACCCAAGGCGACTTTGTCCTAGTTGAGCAATCTAAAATCTATTTTTGCAATCCTCTAGAGCTAGATCAGAGCTTTCTTTCCCTAAGTGCCACATTTTAGGATCTTTGTTAGGTCTCGAGATAACTGATTGTATGAATGTTTTCAAGGTGTAGGATTTGAATGTAATAATAAATAATTGACCTTCAAACTTCTCCCAATCTTCTTCAGATCTCAAACCTACACATTTAAAGAGGGGAGAAGGGTTGTGGCGTATAGGGGCTCTCCTCAGTCAAACCCCATCTTGGTGTTTCCACCTCCATAATGGCAATTTCAATGAAAGAGAGCTTATCCTTTTGAGGGATATAGGCTAAATGATAAATGAATGATGAATCAACAATGGACTACAACTCACAACTCAAAAATGGCTTCCTTGAAGGACTGAAGTCATGCACATCTCTTCAAGTCTTTATTGTTGTTTGCTTGATTTTATTGAAGACCCACAAGGGTTAGATCTCACAAATAATATGATAATATAAACATGAAAAAACTCACATAAAAATTGGCATCATGTTTTGATATTAAATTTATGCAATAAATTTGCGAGATTGTTCTTGACTTACTTGATATTTTCTTGATCACCAAATTTTCCAATAATTTCCACTTAGTTTTCAAATGGTGAAATGACTAGGTATTTATATGCAATTAATCTAATTTCTCAAAAATTAAATCCTAATAGCAAACATTTGACATTTGAAATTCAAATAATAAAATGCCAACTCCGACATATTAAATTTTGGAGGAAATATAGGGGGACCAAGTTGCCTAGGGTGACTTAGTTCTTGCCCTATTTTACAAAGTACAAAGTGTCAAGAGAAAAATATTAAATGCATGCATTGGTTTTCCACATGGACTTCACTGATAATTGTCAAAATGGGCTATAAAATGCATAATTAAGGAAATTAGATGTTTAATTAGGTCCATGCACTTTGAAGGGAGCAAAAGATAGTGTGAAATTGTCAAGGGTGATAATTTACAATGCTACATTTAGCCCCCACTTTAGTGAGAGTATGAACTTATGCTCAGACTCACACTAAAGTAGAAAAATATGTCAAGATAGGTCCTATTGTCTAAATTTTGAAGAGGTAGGATGGCAATGAATCTAGGGGGTGTGCACAAGCCCCCAAGATCCAAGATCCCATGGAAAGATAGCATAAGCACAAATTAATGCACACATATGTAATGCAACAAGATAACACAAAACATACATGATAAAAAAACATGAAGCATACACAATGAAAACATATGGCATAACATAAAGATGAGGAAAAAATGAAAAAAAACAAGAAGAAGACACACACAAAAAAATACAAGGTCAATAATAAAGGGATTCAATTCGGTCAGGCAAAGAGTCTTTAGTCTTAAATTTGTCTCAAATACCAAATGGCATCCATCGAATGTGCTATATAAACAAAATGATACTCTCACAAGGATGTAAAATCACTTATGAGCCACAAAGTATTGCTTTACGAAGCACATAAATTTTAGCGTCCAAGAGGACAAATGATAAACTCACCTAAGAAGTTGCATAAACATCCAAGGGGATGATTTGATAACCACACCTCAAGGGGCACTACAAACAACACCACCACTAAAGGGGTATGTCAATAGGTCAAATCTCACAAAATAAAATGGATAGGGGTAACATATGCCCCCCTTAAAATTCCGACATACTTACTATGTTGTTATTTTAAGGAGAAAAGAATGCAAACTTAGAAAACTAGTTATCCTTGCCCCCCAAGTGTAGAAACAAGGAAAACTAGACAAGAGACTATCGTGTTGTTTCCATGGAAAATATGGTTGTACCTAATATTGTACCACCATGAATGGAAATGAGAAAACACATAAAGCTACAAATGCCACATAGTGAGGATCAACGCCATAGAATAAAGATCATTATTGTTTAGAGTGATTAGGTGCGTCAACACATGGAAGAGGACCATAATCATTAAGTTGTTTTTTATTACTCAACGCCTAACATTCATTGGTAGAATTACCATCCACTTGATGATATGCACAAAATGAGTTTTTTTAATAAAATTTATTTTGTGTTATTAGAGGAAGAGTAATCAAGCGATATTTTAGAAGCCTAGACAAAATATTCTCTTTCTTTGTAATAGAAGACATTCCTCTATTTTGTGAATAAAAACCTGCTCATTTACCACAAGATGGCAAGAATACAATAGATGATAAAGCATTCGATGAAGATGAGGATGAAGGTTGAAAACCTAGACCCTACATGGAAAAGTATGGTATAGAATTCACTTGATCCCTAGAATTTTGTTCCGTGTTTGTGTTGTATCCATTTTTAGAAACAATTTTGCATCCAAGGCCATAATATTCTTCCAACTTGGATGAAGAAATCGTATCTACATGCTCTTGAGAAGAATTAGATTTTTCCCTTGCACGCAAATCCTTTTAAAAAAAAATTAAAGTTAGGAATCTTACACTCATGAGGGATGAAAGTTAAAGAGCCCCCATCACCATTATGGGATAAATTCTTTTGAATCTATTGATGTAGAACTATATTGAGCGAATGAAACATAAGACTCTTTAGGTTTAGATTGTGAGGTTTTGTACTCTTCCATAAAGGAGGGTGTAAAATCTAATGAACCCCAATAATCATCTAAGAGTTTTGTTAGATATGAAATGCAATTAGGATTATCATCAATTTGTATAGGTTATGTGGACTTTGATGGTGATATTTTAGACTCCCCTTTGAAACAATTTCTAAACGATAATAACCCCCAATCATCATCAAAAGATTTCATCATGGGTAAAACACATTCTTCTTTGTGTTTGAAATGTATGGGTTGTACTTTTGAATTTGGAATCAAAGCATTTAGAGTTGGAAGTGTTATATTCAGCTTTAGCTTGTAAATTATAACTCTTTTCATTTTCTTTAACCATGTATACTTCATCTCATGGTGGAGGCTAGATAGGACTTGCTTCATGGCGTGAATCCACAGTCTACGTAGGAAAATATTGTATGAAAGAAGTTTTGGCATGACATAAGTAGGTGTAGGTAAAGTCACAAGTCCCACCTTGATGGGTAATGTGATCACTCCTAATGGTTTCTTATTAACATTATCAAAGCCACGAATTGAAAGATCGTTAGGTTCTATAATCTATTCTTATCCATACTATGAATGGTGTTCCTATACTTGGACAAACACAAAGTTGGATCATTATGCAAGATAGAAGCAACATTCCCCATGAAATTAGATTGATACATAAAAATAGGAATAACATGAAGAACAACACAATAAAAGAAATTAAATCCTATTTTAATGAGCAAATTTTCAATCCCATGGAGGAATTGGTGTCATTTATGTGTAGGAAATGGCCCTTTCCCAACTCCTTAGTGTGATTTGATGAATATTCTTGATTCCTTGATGCAATGTGATGATAACCTTGATAAGATTCCTAAAACCTGTGAAAAATGGATGAACTTGTGGATGAAATCTAGTATAATAAGTTTGCATGGATTGTGAATAATCAATTCAATAGAGGAGGCCTCTATTTATAGATTTGAAGAATGGAAGATTGAAGGATTTGGATGAATGTGGGACAAAAGACCAACCAATGAGAAGAGGCCACTTGTCCACATGTGATTGGAGGAGGAATGAGCACATTTTGGTCAATGTGCATGATAAATGCTATGAGATTCAAATTTGAAATTTGAAAGTTGGCAAGTTGGAGGGAGAGAAGAATGGAGTTAATGTCACTTGGCTCAAGGCAAAGGACATTAAGAGGCCTATAATGCCTTATTGGATGTACTTGTCCCTTTTGGAGGGATTTTTGAATTGGAAGAATATTCCACAAAAGATGCCCTTTTGAATGGAAATTGATGAATTAATAAATCAAATAAATTGATTTATTGTGCAAGTTGCAAAATCTAAAGGATTGGAGTGATTTGGATTAAATTAATCAATGTTTGATCAATTTAATAGGAAATTAGATTATGTGTCAAATTTGATTCACATTTTAGGATTTATTTAAATCAAAGTTGAAAAGAAAATGATTTAGACTTTAACTAAATAAATTTTTTGATTTATTTAACTAAAAGGGGATGATGTTATATTAAATTAAATAAGGTTTAATTTATTCAATTTAATAGGATGACTTTAGAGATTTAAATAAAATAAATTATTTAATTAAATAGAGACATAGGGTTAATTAAATTAAATTGATTAATTTAATCAATAGGGAAGAATGACTTAATCAGATAAATGATGAATTATTCAATTAAGGTATGAAAGGTGATGACAAGCTGAGAAGGTGATTCATGATGAAATGATGTAAGTAATCAGGATCAAGTGTGCCAGTATATTTTCCATGTCTACACATACAAATCTTATTAATAAGATCAACATTACAAACATTAAGACCTGATCTATTGTTTATGAGAGTACACTTAACCCTAGTTTTATTAATGACCACCATTATCATTAAAGCTTCATTTTTTTTGTTTTGGATCTCAAGTGATGGTAATTTGTGTTGAGGGAATATAATATCCAAATTTTTCACTTGCATACAATCAAACAAGGTTGCTACATCATTTGGTTTAATAGAAGTTGGGACATCACTCTTCTGCAAAGCCTCTTGGAGCTTCTTGTGGTATGTGGGTGATGTTTGAATCAAATATTAAAGGTAAATTTTGGTTGGAATATTATGAATTTTCTCAACAAGATCATATTTTTTACCACTATGTTGAGGAATATTAGCTGCAATTGGAAGGTATGGTTGAGGTAATGCGATGGACATTGGCATTTATTTTGCTTGCTTATTATTTTTAGTCTTATCTATGTGAGAAACTACATGATAACTTGATTGTTGTGACACATGATTACCTAGTGAGTTGTTTTGAAATTTATGTCTAGGAGGTTTAGGGGGTCCTACAATGAGAAGTGATTTAAGAGGTCCAATAATTAGAGGAATTTCTATGAGGTCCAATAATTAAAGGAGTTCTAAATGTTAATCATGTATTCATAACCTCAATTTAGTTAACTACTTGTTGTGATCTTCTATCGATGGTGAATCTAATGTCACCTTAGAATCTTCATCTATGCAATCCATCTTACTATCTTTTGAAACAAATGTATCAGTGATGTCATCCTCTTGTGCCACAATATCCTTCCAAGTGGGAGAAGTATTGGGAGAGAAACAAACAAAATTCTCATGCTCAATTATTAGATCCTCTAACACCAAGATACCTTCACAAGTAGGTGAGGTATCAAGAGAAGAACAACTATGATTGTGATTGCATCCTCTTACACCAAAATATCCTCACAAGTAGGAGAGATATTGGGAGAAGAACGGACATGATTTTCAATGTTTTCATTTTGTTTCCTTAGATTGTGCTCATAAGAGAAAAATTATAATTATACAAGCTATGTGTTACCATATCAAAACCACATCTTTGAAAAGAAAACATGTTGTTACTTGCCCTATGGATCAAATGAGAAAAATCAGATAGGTCTGAAAACAAAATTGCAAAACAAAAACTAGATTTGGACAAAGGAAACACACAAGATTTGCACACAAAAAATTAGCTTAAAATGACTGGATAAGAGAGCCCAAGGTGACTATGTCCTACTCATGTTTTTACAAATTTCAAAATTTGACTGTGTACAATACTATTTGAAGTTCCTATTTCTATGTGTGTACAGGGGTGAGAGTGAATATTTTTCCAGCATTTTCCCAATTTATGATTATGTAATTCAAAATGAAAGTGTATAGTTTTCAAAATGTTGAAGCAATAAAAGACAATTGTAAATGAAATTTCTATATCTAAAATGCAACAATTGACTAATTCTAATATTCTAGAATCTAAAAATGATGTTGATGCCTTTTTGAAACACAACAATGCAATCTTTTCACTTTTTTAGCTATATGCAAGATGTCTAAATGATTGCAATGGAAACCTTAAAAATTAATCTTAGATTTAAATGACTTAACATAGATTTGTAAATGCAATTGGAATGTAGATCTGACCTAAGATGACTGAAAGTAGCCCTATTGCAACCTATAAAGCAATTTTGTTGTCTTTTATGCTCTTTATAATGCAAAAATGAATTCCTAAATGAATAATATTGTAGACATCCAAATTTGACCACTTCCATATGGTCAAATTTATTCCTTATTTCATCTATTCCACACCTGCATCCATATTAATTGAATAATTTTGTTATTTGATTAATATTCCTTATTATCCCTAACGTTCCCTAAAGTATTTAATTAATCGATTAAATACTTTACCATCTTCTTCTCTAAATTAAATAAATAGACTAATTTATTTAATTTAGTCATTTAGACCACATGAATAAAATCAATTTTTAATTCATCCCTTTTCTCTCTCCTCATGTCACATCCTCCATAATCCTTCTTTAATCCAGGTTAATCTAATTAAGTTTTGATTAAGATGTGCACACCACTAATTGTGATTAGTGTCGCATCCTCCATAATTTTCCACTTGCCCTTAATCCATCATTATCCTAATTAATCATTTGCACAAAACCATTAATCCTAATTAATTAACCCCTAACCTAGGTCTATTGTCAATTATGGCATTGTACCTAAGTCAACCCTCCTAAAGGTTTTCTAAATTGGGTGAAATCATCTCCCTTTCTCAAGGAATTTTAAATTCCTTTTTATTTCTCGTATGATCCCATGTGGATTTTTTAATTCCACTTTATTATCCCCATACCCTTGGAGGAATTAAAAGACAATTTTTAATTCCTCCTCCAAATCCCAATGTCCTTACAAGGGGAATTTTTAATTCTCCTTGGTCTTCCCAATGTCCTGCAAAATCTATGGAGATTTTAGAATGATTTTAAATTATTCTCTTGGCACATCCTCCCCATGATTTGGGGAGGATAAGACAAGTCATGCATTTTCCTCTCCCCAAGGTACTTGAAAGTACATCCACATGGGAGCCACCTCACCTCCACATCACCCTTTCTCTCTCCCCTAGGATGACACGTCATCCTCACAATGCTTGATATGTCTCAAGACATCTCAACCATTGATCTCTAACCCTAGGATCAATCCTACCCATCCATTATCATCTCCCTTCTAAATGACTATCACACACTTAAATCATTTTTCATTCATTCACACTTACACTCTAGCCCTCATGCACTCACACCTCCATTGTTGCAACAATTTGAGCCTTCAAACCACATCCAAATCCATTATCATTGCCACCATTGAATTCCTCTTGTATCCACCATCATTTTAAGCTAGGTTTCATGTTGTCACTCAATCGAAAGAGCATACATCTCAAGCAAAAACAAGGGCCAACTACACATCAAATCTAAACAAGGTAAAATTGGTGTTTGTTCTTGTTATTGCCTAGATTTCAACTTTAGGCCAATCTTGAGTGTTTTTCTTTTTCTTTTCTAGTTTGCATTTAGTTTTAATTACATTTTTAGGTAGGGAAACACCAACAGACATTTTTGGCACCCCCGGTGGGACCCACGTCATGATTCCATTAACGTTTGTTGTTGTTTGATATTTTGTAGGTTCGAATCCTTCCTGGCTTTAGAGGCGAATCTTCCCAATAAGTGGACTCGTGAGGTAAAACCCGCCTCTTACAGGGGCGAAAGTGTCATCGGCTCCCCATCTTCATATTACAAAGGCGAAATTGTGTTCGACCTTCAGATCTTCACATTGTAGAGGTGAACCCGTCATATATAGAGGCGAACCCACTTCCTCTCTCATAGGCGAGTGTGTGCTCTACAAGGGCAGATATGTGGATGTTACAAGGTTGATCCTATACTCTAGATAGGCAATTTTATGGTAAACCCAAATCTTAACATTTTGAACATCATCTTTTCTTTGTTTTTGGGTTTTGGTACTAACCTACTGACTTGTTTGTTTGTGTGTGTGCTAGCTAGTAATTGTTTGTAGCTTCTAATTTGTCTAAGACCAGTAGTTATAAACTACTAACATGTTTCTTGTAGGATGAGCGGTCGAAGACATGGTGTAGTTGTTTTTCCTAACTAGATAGGAACATTTTATTTTATTAAACTATCAAAGAACATTATGTGTTGTGTTTGGGGTCATTTGTCAATGTATGCTCTCCCCTTGCACCATTTGGTGAGCCTAGGGATCATAAATCACAAAGCAATCCATGTCCATTTGTGATTCCACCTAGGAGTGTTAGCTTGCGTGTATGCTCTCCCCTTGTGCCACGTGCAAGCTTGGGGATCAGAAACGCCTAGCATTTCCTACCCTTTAGGATGCTTGCATTGGATATCATCACCTAAGGGATGACCTCAACCACGTGAATCGATGAGGTATACAAAGGGGGGAGAACAAAATTTGTACCCCAATCCAATAGTGTTGTGTCTGGCGGAGCACTAATACTTGGGTAATTCCAAGTTAGGTGTGAAGGGTTGGTTTGATATTTCCTAATGAAAGTTTCCAACCCACACTTGTGACGAGCTAGTGTTCACGAGCGTGCCTCATCCACCCTCCTCGTGTTTTAAGGACTCCCAAAATTGCCTGCGAAGCCTAGATAAGACTCGTGTTTAGATATGGCTTAGTGTAGTGCAAGGGATGTGCATTGCGCTCTGAAGATTTACACTCACCATATGGCTCCCTTGAGATGAGATAGAAATCCCAGTTAGCATAAGCTACACTTAGCTTTTCGAGGAGAAGGTGATTAGGTCATCCTTCCAATCTTGAAGGCCCCTACCTGTCCTCGAAAAACCATGTGTAGCTTATGCTAAGCTGAGGATTTCTCTCGCAAAGATGAAAATGTACACACCCATTTAGGTGTCACTACATTTGAGTCGAAGAAGATTCCAAGTTGTGGGCCTACACAAGTTCGTAAACCCTTATTACTAATTTATTCTTGTGCAAGTGCTTGGCATGTCTTCTTGTGTGATACCAGTATTTGTCTGAGTCTTGAGTCTGTCCTTGACCTTGTCTGCTATTTTGTATCCGTCCTTTGCCATTTGGTCTCCAAGCCACTCAAGGGCGTATCTGTTTCCCACAGGGGAAGATACGTGTTCTTGATGGGTGGACCCGTACCTATAGGGGCGGTTTCGTGTCTACCTTTAGTTTGGTCAGTTTGGTCAATAATCCTCTAATAGGCAATTTTGCGTTCTATAGAGGTGGATTCGCTATCTTTATCCATGTAGTCATCCCCAATAGGCGATCTCATCTTCTACAGAGGCGGATCCACTATCCATGTTCGTACACATACATCCCTGATAAGCGATCATGTCTCCTACAAAGGCGAATTTTCTATCCCTATCCGTACACAGTCACATCCCTGATAGGCGATTTTGTTCCCTATAAAGGTGGATCCGCTATCTTCGTTTGTACACAATCACATCCTCAATAGGTGATTTTGTTTCATATAGAGGCGGATCCGCCATCTTTCATTTGTACCATATCCCTGATAGGCAATCCCATCTTCTATAGAGGCGGATCCGCCGTCTTTCATTTGTACCATATCCCTGATAGGCAATCCCATCTTCTATAGAGGCGGATCCATTTGTCTTAGTTTGTACCCCATTTATCCTTTGATAGGTGATCCTGCTTACTTCAAATTATGGCATGTATATCCATTCCAAGATTGTTTGTGTTTGTTAATGGTTTGATTGCATTCTTTTCAATAGATTGAGGCATTGAGAAAGGCGGTCCTTTGTCTTCGTACCTCTTCATCTTTATGGTTGAGGCTCATAGAAGAAGTTTGAGTCTGGCAAGGGTAGAGTGCTACCGAGGGTCTCCACATTGCTCCTAGTATTGTTACTTTAGCACATTAGTAGTTTATGGATGATACTATCATCCATGAGGAAACCTTAGTCCGAAAATCCAAAATCATCAAGAATCTTCTTATGGATTATGTTGAGGTTTCAACAAAGCATCAAACTAGGAAAAAATATATCTTATTTATCACTACTCTAAATTCCATGATATATAGAATTTTGATCATTATGAAATGTCAAATCCAAACTCTCCCTTCTTCTTTAATTATGCCCTCATTTAAAGGTAGAATGGAACATAATAGTTGGAATATCCTTTCAAACAAATTCTAACACAAGTCAGCAGGGTAGAAGGGTTATCTCCTTACCTGAGTAGGAAAACTCTAATTATTCAAGAGCTCTCTCCAAACTCCTCTAGTTTACCTCATGTCACTCTTCAAGATCCCTAGTAAAGTGTTAGCGAAGATGCATAAAATATAGAAAACAATTCTATGGTAAGACATAAAAGATAAGAATATGTTTCCTTTGGTTGCTTGGGAGAAGATTAGACTTCCCAAACTCATGGAGCTATAGGGTTAAGGAAATAAAATATTATGAACAAAGACCTCCCAGCTAAAATGGGTTGGAGACTTGTGATAGAAAGTAACCTTTGGATAGATATCTAAAAGATAAATATATGGATAATAGGGAGGTTGTTGTCTTGCTTATCTTGGAATCCCCCACTCAAGCCTTTGCCTTCTAGAACATCTTGGTCAAAAGCAAGGAAATTTTGATAAAAGGGGCTAAATGGAAATTTGGGGACGACAACTAAGCCCTATTATGTGATGATGGTTAAATTTACAAATCGTCCCCAAGTGCAAAAAAAACTTGGAACTCTTTGGGCCCAAGTTCCAAAAGATCATTTGGGTAAAAAAGTCTTGGTTTGTCAATGACAAAGGGAAGTCTTGGAAAAATCTAGATTTGGAGACTTTAAACATGAAGATTCTTAAAAATGTAAGCTCCTTAAATCAGAAGTCAAAAGTTACCACATTTTTCAGATTTTGAAACAAGATGAGTTGGTGTGGTTAGCTTCAGCAAATGGGACCTTTAATGTCAAGTTGGATTATGCTACCAAACTCAACCCTCAAGAAGATGGGTTCCCTTGGGGACTCCTCTTGAACAAAAATTTGTTGCTACAAGAATTTTTTCTCATGGTTGGTAGCTCAAAATAAGATTCTAACAATGTAATATAATGAAAAGAGATTTAATCATCCCCAATAGGTGTGCTTTGTGTGAAAATGAAGCAAAATCAATTAGGCATTTATTTCTATAATCCACCTTATCCCCCAATGTTCTTGGAATGATCCTCTCAATATTTAATATATTGGCTCAAATCATGCTCCATGTTCTAATTTTTAGTTCAATATGAGATCTCCAATAGATGCGCTTTGTGTAAAAATTGAGCAAAATAAATTAGGCATTTATTTTTGGAATGCCCCTTCTCCCTAAAACCCCTCAAATGATCCTCTCATTATTTGATTTATCTTGGATCAAACAATCCTCCATATTGTAATTTATAGTTCAATTGAAGATCCCCCTCTTATCCACTACCCTTAAGGTTCTTTGGAAGTTATCTTTGACCCACCTTTTGTAGGGGATTTGGAAGCAAAGGAACCTTAGAATTTTCGAAAATAAGAAAATAAATGCTTCAAGAGTGTGTTAAGATTTTTGAAGCAATTGAGAACCTTCTAACCTCATTTAAAAGATAATTTAGTGGTCCCAAAACAAGAGGAGGTGTTGGCCCAAAATTTGAAAACTTGGCTTTTTTCCTAAAATATTTTTCAATCAAGAAGAGTGATTGGATTTTAGTCAAGAGGGCTAGAGCCCCTACTACTTGGCTAGGGAACCCAAGAAAAGATAGGGGGAGTAGTGATCAAATATAACAATAGAATTGTGGTTACATAAGCAAGCTTACTAGGTGTTCAAATGAATTACCATTCAAAATCCATGGCCAACCTCTCGAGTATTTGTCTTCAAAGTCAAACTTTAGATGGCTTACCATTAAAGGTGATTTGCTTAACATCATCAATTATCTTGTTGGTGCTTCCTTACTCAATTGGACCATTAAGAATATCATTGATGATACCCAAATTTTGCTACAAAACATTTTAGCAATTAAAAATTACACATACATACCATGAAGGCAATAGTTGTGTGAATTTGTTTACTATAAGGGGATCTTGAGTAATAATCTTGATAAATGCATAAGGCCCATAAACCTTCCTAGATCTATTAGCCTTTTCTTAAATAAAGTTGTTCATAGCAATCATCAAAATTTGTAATATTAAGTAGAGGCAAGGAATTAATGATGGGCTTATTACTTTGTGGATGAAGTATGATAGCCAAGCTTTGCATCGTGTGCCAAGTACCATCATCATCACTTCTAGATTGTATAAAAGGGATTCCCAAAGAAAAACCCATATGCATTATCTAATAAAAGTATGAGGGATCTAAAATAATCTCTAATAATGGCAATTTTGTATCTCCCTACATTCATTTTTTATCTTTGTGGTGCTCAATTTTTGTTGGAAGGTTTCTATGCTTTAGTTATTTGGTTTTGTAGTGAGGTTGTCAATGTCTTGAATAGTCAACAACTTGAAGGAGATATGATGGGTGACCATCGTAGCTTGGAGTTATCATCTTATGAAGCTATGAAGAGGGATGCCATTGCCTAGAGTATTTTGAAGAGGGAGGATTAGCAACTACATTAAAAAGATAAAAGGGCAATGCCTTTGGCTTATCCATCGACTTTGGCCATGCATTGACGGATAGAATTGCCACTGAGGGGCATCACTATTAAGGGTTTCAAAAGATAGTGTTGTTAAAGTTACTAGCATGTTAAGTGGGGTTAAAAAAATTCAAGGACAAAATGAGAAAAGTGGAGGAAACCTCTACTTTCAAAGTCAACAAGTGGATTCTTGAGCTAAAGGAACCTTCTAAGGACTTTTATGCACCCTCCATGGGAGGAAGTATGCATGTAGATTATTGAGTATGTTACCCTTTAAGTTAGGTATCAAAATTTTACTCCTACCATTGTTCGTTGTTAAACAATTTAGGGTGAGATAGCATAATAAGCATTCTATATTTTATACATGTGTCTTTGGAAACCATCGTTTTGGACTACCAAGAGGTAAGGAACAATATTCCTAACACCAAGCCCTCATCTCCCTTATTTTGCAATTGAGAAAACCTATTATGAGTCCTAAAGGTGTTAATAAAGATTACCTAGGCCTAAAAACCATAAGTATTGTAAAAAGGTAACTCCTTACATGGGTAAAGGATACATAGAGGCGATTACTAATTATCAGGTCTTATATCCCAACCCCAAGGTTAAGAAGGTTAATGTTCTTGGCACTACTAAGAAGCACATTCCATTTAGAAGAGTAAAGTTCCACTCAAAATATGTTGCTATGTCTAGAAAAAGAATCACATTAAGAATTGCTATTAAGGAGGGTACTTTTGTTCAAGTTGATTTTTGGACCCCAATTCAATTCTACCTCTATCCCCTCACCAAATATCCTTAAGGGCTTCAAAAAATGAAACTCCAATGAGGGTGGGGACCCTAAAGAAAGTTTTGAACTCCCAATTGGGCATCATCAAAGGGGTGATTACAAAATATAAGAAGATGAATAAAGAACCAAAGGACTAGCAATTGGAGATGTTAACAAAGAAAATGGAGTTTGTCAAAAATCTCCTTTTGAAAATGCTAAATTTAAGGTCATGGCTAACTTGGAGATAAAAGGTAGTATTGCTTGAATAGGAGCTACAAAAGGTGAAGGGCAATAAGGCAAGCAAGAAAAGCCAATTGGATGCTATCAACACTAAGGAGGATCTAGATAGCACAAGAAAGAGGAAGTGCACATATATGCAAGATAGTTTGAGTAAGAGGACCTTAAGACAAAAGAAGGAAGGTGTCAATACTAAGGAGACTTAGGCCAAACCCTAGCTTCTAAAACTCAAACTTTGTAAGAAGACTAAGAGGCCAATAAAAGCCTTAATGTTTTAGTTGTCTAGTCGATCTAGGTCTCTTGGTTATTCAAATGTATTTAATATTCTATCTTTGAGACTTGTTTAAGATTATAAAACCTAAGTTTTGAGGATCCATTATTTGATTAACTCCACATAAATGACAAATTACCTCATGCAACATATTTTATAATAGAGAATGACTTACAAAAATTATCATTTAGTATCTAAGATAAGTTTGTTGCTCTTGTTTGACTCCACCACCTTCACTTTACACTCAAGCTTGTCGCCTCCGTAGTATAAAATATGGCTTTCTACCAAATTAATATGTAACAAAAATTAATTAAAATTGTTTGCAACATTTAAAAATTAGAAAACACGAAACTTTGAAATAAACGAAACTAATTCCATTTGTCATGAAAAATAGGCTCCTTACCCAACACTTGGATCAAAAAAATATATATTTTAAGAGACACATTTCAACTAAATATGATATGAAATTATAGTTTATTTTGAATAAAAGTAAAGCAATGGAACTGAATAAGTTCAAATCTCAGTTACTTTTGAATTGAAGCAAAGTAGTGGAGTATCTACAGTTTTAACTTGAATTCAGTAAAACACCCAAGAAATCCCGTAGACATCTTGAGATTGGGTCCATCTTTATTCTTCCACCTACTTCCCACATATAACCGTTAGTAATAATGCATCAACAAATAAAAAATGAGTTTAGTCGATTTCTTAATTGGTTATATGCAAGCAATTCATTAGTTGCTTCAATGTCCTGAGAACAAAACCACCTACTTCCCACAAATAACCGTTTGTAACAATGTATCAGCAAATAAAAAATGGGTCTAGTAGATTTCTAATTGGTTATATGCAAGTAATTTATTGGTTGTGCCAATTTAAATCTAGAAATGCCATGATTTAATGCGTAGAAATTAGATGTGATCAGGAAAATGAAAACCAATTGTATGATGGCTTCATATATTCCAAACCTTCAACCAGATAAGTGCGTTTCAAATAATCCAAACTTTGAAATAATGATTACCATGAAACCTCAAATACTTTACCACTTGCTCCAGTGACAGACGTGTCAAACTCGATCTACATCAATTATTTGACGCACATTCACATGTCCAACTCAAAAGTCAAAAGTATGAATAATTATTTATGATATGATTTTGTAAGCAAGAGTGTAAGTCTTAAGATGCATTATGATGTTCAAGTCTACAGGTTAAAACATATCTGTGGACATCCAACAACCAAAGCAGATTAAGATATCTAGCATAATCTCCCGTAATCTGATATGTTGACATCTCATTAGCAGAGAACTGGCACTTTAATATCTCAAAGTAAACTGGCAGTTTAAAAACCAGCCACTTCAACTAGTGCATGACACGTGAGTGCATCTCAGAAATTTCACATTGAGTACTCACTTTCAAGCTTCATAACCAAGGCTTGTTCCTTAATTGGCTACCAAGATCAGTTACAGATTGGGACTACTCTTAATCTACCTCATAAGGGTAATAATTTGGCTCGTAAAAGGTAATCTCAAAAAAAAAGAGGTGTATTCTAAGGGTTATTCTCTAATAAAATCATAAATGCTTGTTCATACAAAAAACGAAATCATGGATTTTTCCAATCTGAACTTACATAGGCAGCAGAAAATCTTATGAATGGATTTCTAATTTTTTGTCAGATTCCTTTCTCATTCCACCAGAAAATTCAAATTTCATGCTACACCTTTATTAGATAATTTTTAGATTAAATGTTCATGTCAAGGGCATATCTATTATTATTACAAGGTGCTAGGAAAAACGGAAAACAAAATGTCACCCCAGAGCTGAATAAATGGCATTTTATTGTTAATAGTATATCATGTCCACTCCCACTTTATGAATGCATTTTTTAAATTTATTAAAAAATAATTGAAGCCATTGCAATGTAGTGCTCAAACAAAACTTAACACTTCAGAGGGAAAACTTCCTGCATATGATTTTTATCTGGATATGTTAAAGCAACTTAACACAGAATGAAAGGATATCAGGGTCATTGTGTAGGGATTGCCTCGGCATCTTTCACTCTTCAACCAAAATCGTAAAATAAGTAACAAAACAAATCAGAAAGTAGTTTCACTACTGTTTTCTATTTTATAATTACATCTTTGTAACAAAATGTCACCCCTCGAAGCTTCATGGAGCATTTATATAGGATTCCAAAATCCTACTATGATACAAAACAAATTTACGCAATCCTGTGATCCTTGAAATAGCATGATTTCTTCAAGGTGTAAATAACAGATAATGTAACATCAGTCTCATTTGGAGGTATAAAGGCGAGACTTAAACCCAAGGAATTAATTACAGCAACTAAAAACATTAAATTATTAGATTACAGTCGTTCCTCGGAACTCAAGTGCAACCAAATCTGCAACCATGAACCTGTAATGGGTGGTTGTTTTGACAAACTTCTGATTCTTCTGAATATATACCATGTCCCTCAAATGCATTGAGATTATTATAAGAAAAGACCACCATACAGAAAACCTCCTTCAGCAACAGACTTGTGACTGTCACTTAGCTTTGCCATGCTCACCTTTACACATTAGACCCCAATGTCACCCATCAAGACACCCTTGATTAAAATTTATAAAATTCATCAACAGTGTGACTAGGAATTGATTGCAGATAAAAGATACATCTATAGGTAAATATATACCATGTCCCTCAAATGCATTGAGATTATTATAAGAAAAGACCACCATACAGAAAATCTCCTTCAGCAACAGACTTGTGACTGTCACTTAGCTTTGCCATGCTCACCTTTACACATTAGACCCCAATGTCACCCATCAAGACACCCTTGATTAAAATTTATAAAATTCATCAACAGTGTGACTAGGAATTGATTGCAGATAAAAGATACATCTATAGGTGACTCAGTCTTTTACATCCAGTCTGCACACTATATGTTAAAACTCAGCCTAGGGTATGCATAAGACACCTTTACATGTAATACCCCAAAATAAACATTAGGGATGGTCATCTTTCTGTGATTGCCCCTGAACCCCATGGACTGTATAGAAAACAGCCTATTTGGAATTATAGAACAGGGATGCTCAAGGATCTTAACCATCCAACCCAAACACTAACTTCTCGTGTGTGTGTGTAGAGAGAGGGAGAGAGAGCAGAATATTCAACACAAACTAATGACAGTTAATGTTGATAGAAAACCCTAACAAATTTAATAGATTTCAAACAATTGAAAGCATTAAAAGTGCAACAGCTTGAACAGAACCAGCAAAGAAAATTACAATACATTTTGCATACCCCAATAACTACAATATAAAACATTCATGGAATGTCATTAGCGAATATTTGCCGAACATGTGAGCTGTGACTTCTATAACCGAGCCGTTATTTCACTTGGCCATTTAATACTCTGAAGCACAGTTTCAAACCCAAAACAAATAAGCATTCATTCTATCAATAACTACTCAAACAAGAACAAAAGAAACATAAATGAGTAACTCATGCAATGATTGAAATAAAGGTCATCTGTAGAGCACCCGTGAGGGGGAGAAACAATAAACGGACCAACTAAACATACAAACTCATGCGGATTGGTACAAGAGCAGTGTTGCACCTCACTTTGTACAGCCAAATCTGGCTGAAGTTTAGGAATAGGCTTTCTAAAGAATACATGCTCTTTACACAATTTGCCTTTCATTCTCACTGAGATGTACAAGAATACAGACAGACACCCTAAAGTTACAAAGAATCATCATGAGCCACTGTGGGGTTATAGTCACTGCGCCAGTAGTTTGTATCATTGTACATAGAATTGCCATTTCCATCATTCATTCTAGGATCAACTTCAGATTGTAGATGATTTGCTTCCCCTTTAATTGGTCCAGCCTCTCCCACAATACCTTCCTTTAGAGCATGTTCCATAGCCTTTTGAGTTCCCTCCATTTCTACACCAACAAACTCCACATTATCTTCAAACAAAGATGGCATTTTACTCTTCAATCCATCAGCTTGTACCTCACCTTGTGGTCCTGAAACAGAACCTTCAACATTTATTTCTTTGCCAGATACACCACCCATTTCCGCACCAGTGTTCTGGATAGCTACAGCTGATTTTGAATCATCGCCTGTGTTTAATAGATGTTCAATATCTGTGTCAAAAGGATTACTTCCACTAAATGGATTTCTACCAGAAGTGCCTTCAAAATCTGCAGTCTCCCTCCACCCCACCCAATCAGGAGGCTTGACACCGAATATCTCTACAGTTCTTTCTTCACATTGAATGAAGGGGAAGTTATCAGTTATGTCAACCTTCTCTAACCCTAGAGAGAGATCATCAAGTAAATGCAAGGAATCCTTTCCCTTCATTTCTAAGTCTACACCATTTGGTGTTGTACCATTTCTGAAATTTGCAACAAAGTGTGTCGCACATGCGTTTTGAGAAGTGTCGGTATCAACCAAATCCTCATCTTCTCCTACCACAACCTCATCATCACTGCTACTACTACCACCACTATTAGCTGATGTACCTGTATTATTTACTTGGTTATCATCTACCCTTGGGGATGAAGAAACAAGAGATGTTGCCACAGACGGTTCCGTAGGCCTATCATCTTGAAAAGCAAACCAATTCGCATTCGTAAACATTGCTTCTCTCAACCCCCCACTGCAGGAAAACCAATAAAGATAAAACAAATTAACACAGTGTGGATTCTAAAATTAGCTTAACATCATGCTCAATTGTAACATATACAACACAATGAAGAAAACTATTACATTTCCAACATCCAAATATAAACAAAGAAAATATAGCAAATTGGTAAAAATAACAATATCGGGCATAAGGCAACCTGAATGGTAAAAGCACAAGTCAGTTATGTCGCCAATGCACTTAAAACAGCTTTGAAATATTTGCAGTACTACTAAATTCTTCAATTTCTAAACATATGGCTACTAAAATACTCCGAAGATTCTTATCTGCTAATTCTAATTAACATGAATTTTCAACAGATCTTATGCACTGTCAATTACCTGTCCTGTTCCTCTGCTATCTTGATAGAAGAAACCACCATTTCAGCTGACTCGTCATCAAAAAATACATCCTGAAAATACAAGTGGCATAGAAGAATAATCGGAAAAGGTAAGTTCCATTAGTCTCCACAATGAATTATTTCGTTTTAAAACTATGATTTCAGCCCAAACTACAAAAGTTATTGCTTGCCACTATACTGAAACCTTGGAACCCATAGTACAGTTATTAAAACATACTTTAATCACTCATGACTTGATGAACTTTTCTATAGATAAAGAAGGAAATAAAGGAGCCAGGATAAGTCCTACTGAAGCAAATTTAGCAGTAAAGTGTACAATACCTCATCATCCCTATCAATCACCCCATGGGCCTGCACAAATATAGGAACCAAAGAAAGAGCATGAAATGGTGTGAACTGTTAAGATTCAGCTACAACAAATTGAAACAAAAAATGAAACGAGTTGTATGACAAAAAATTCAGTGGATGCTTTGTAAGATAACAGCCTGAGATATCCTAGAAATATTACCTCTTCACCATCTTCATTGTCAAACATACCATAACGGAATGCTTGACTTAAGTTACTGGCCATCGTTGACACATCATAATCTCTATCACGGAAGTCATCTTCATCACTGTCCATAGTCCGCTCATGCACTGTTGTTGGACGGCTGCAATTCACAGTAAATAAATCAGAGAAATAATGATTTTATATGGCATTTATGACAAAATTATTAGGCAGAAGAAAAGAAATCAATGGTTTGATTTAGCAATTTCAAACAGACATGGGAATAAGTCATTTGTTCAATACAATTTGGAATTTGAGACCACCAATAACATGGCAGAAGCAAAGGGCATCTCCTAAGTCCAAAACTGCAAATTAATGACATTCAGATTATCTGTAATAATACATCTGCTAATCACTGCTTTAGCTTCTCCATCTTTCAAAATATCCTAAAAGAACATAAACTAGTTAAGTCTGGTTGAGTACCAACATACCAATACTGTTACAAGAAGGCTTATTGTAAGGAAGATAGTTTAGAGAAAGAAAGAATGGAGTTAAAAAAACATACGATTGCATGCAAAATTAATTCACAAGATTGGTTGCTAGTGTATGGTTTCCCAGGGTCACTAATGACATTTTATAAACCTCTGAAGATATAAATACACTAAACCAAAAGGAGAGTTTACTGGATGATATTGACAACTTTACTCTCTCTATTTGGAAGGCAAAGAAAGAAAGGTTACTGGATGATACTGAGACATTCTGCAAGAAAATATTGTCCATAGCAATGAGAAAGAGAAGAACAACTGGCTGTCAAATAAGATTTAAAGATATCAGAGCTGCAAGAAAAGCTTAAGCAGTCAATGGCAAATATTGCTTTGGAGCTTAATTCTGTTAAGAGGACAGATCAAGAATAAAAGACAGAACCAATCGGTTAGAAGATATTTGACAGTACTCGGGAACAGACCCATCTTTGAACAGAAGGAAATCCTGAAAGCTGAAAATAACTAATTTGAGATTGAGAACAATTCTGACACAGAAAGACCTCCTGACAACCAAGACAATAAGGATTATCATGAATAAGAAATGAAGATTCCCATAAATATGTACATAAGACATGCATCCTGATCCACTTATAAATGCTTTACACTATAGAGTACCATTGTGATTTCACTCAAAGCAGTATCTGTTTACACTCTCTAGATGTTGTCCTACCTTTCTTTGAACAAAGGCATATGGAAACATAAAACATATTCCTTATTTAATTATAAAGAAGATTTGGATGACCTTACTTCTCACGGTTGTAATCACAAACACTAACCTAAGAGTAATCTCAACAATAAGAAAATAGTCAACCATACAACTAACAGGCATTACATAATACTTGAAGAAACAACAAGGGGTCAAAAGAGGACAGCTCCAGTTTGAAGTTCTGGTACCCCCCACCGGAAGGTAGTACTAAAATTGATTTTTGATGGAGCTTCAGGGGAGAATCTAGGATCAGCAGGAGGCGCCTTTGTTTTACATAGCTCACAGGGAATTGATTTGGATCATTATTTTTAGGAATCCCAAATAAAAATGAGGCAAAATGAGAGGCTCTTCTTGCAGGATTGTAAGTGGTTAAGGAGTAAAATTTAAAGAAAATTATTGTGGAGGGGAACTCTTTGACCATGATAAATGCATTGTGCAAAGGCAAGAGCCTGAGCTGCTAGTCAAACAAGTATGTAGAAAAGGCTCATATCATAAAGCAAAACTTTGGTTCTGTCAGGGTTGAACATTGCAAAAGAAAATTAATATCTCAATGTGTGTTGCTGGCAAAGATGTGTAATATTTTAAAGGTTGGCAAGGCCAGTTTTTCATTGCATTGCGAAGGTGGTGGTTTCAGTACACTGGTATAGTTAACTTACTCTCAGTCTTTGTGCTGGTTTCTTGGATAGGGATGGAGAGCCAGCTGCAAGTGCATCAAGATGGGGTGCAATTATCTAAAGGAAGCATTTTGGGGTGCAATTATGCCTGTCAAATCTTGGCATCTCAAGCATTTGTGAAATCTGTCTTGGAGTAACAGACGTTGTCGGATGGCCACTGATCAAACACAGCATTTCGCAAAGATTTTATCTCAAATCCTTCTCACCATCTCTCAAATGCAGAAGTGCACTTGGGGATTCTTCAAACGTTCTTGCCTGACTAGTTTTCTGACTTGTCAGTGCAACATTTAAATATGGAGTCAAGACAAGAGGTGCAAGTAGTTGCAATTGAGAGTGTTGGCTCGGCATCTTCCCTGCAGATGCTGCCATTCTTACAGATGAATTAAAGTCTGACATAAGGGTTCCGCATGCATATTGTGGAGATGTTAGTTGTGCGCTGTCTGGATTACATGTTCACCCTTATTGAGGGCATTTGGAAATAGGCAGTGATTACATGATTCCTTTCTTCTGTGGATCATCTATTCACAGTTCTTGTCAGTGGCAGGGGATAAATTATGGAGTACACTTTCCTTCTTTTGCTGGTTATCTCAGAGACCAGGTGGCTGGGGAATGTCAATATGCCCTAGACTGAAAAGGTGGTTGACACAAGACATGTCTCTCCTAGTGGAAGGTAGCAATGGTTAGTAGTGTAGTTAGTTCTGTTCAGGGGTATTTCTTTATTATGGTCTGTTTGGTTGCTGTATGCTTGTGTAGGATGTTTTGGTGTAATATCCCCATTTTCGGCATGATCACTTATCATATGTCAGCTAGCCTAATTGTTCCCATAGGCTAAGTCAAAGAGGCAAGGGAATACTTTGGATAGTTAAATTATATATTTAACTATTTTTCCTTGGCAAAATGAAAGTAGGATATGACTTTGGATATTTTTGGAGAAGTCAAAAATATTAAATAATTTGCTAAGGGTAGGAGTGAACCACTTGAGAGTGGAAATAAAAAGGAGAAATAAGAGAAAAATGGGAAATAATACAAATGACAATTAAAGTAATATTTTATTTATTAATATATTATATTTTGGCCAAAGGTGACCGCCCAAGTTTGTAGAGTATTATTTTACTACTTCATATTAGCTGCCCAACTTGAGGAGATAAATAAAGAAAAATAAAATAAATCATATCGTATTTGGGCGCCCTAGTTGAAGATTATTAAATATGGCATTTGGGAGTCATTTCGGGGATCTTATGTTATTGTCATTTGATATTCAGAGAATTCTCTTTGGCTGTAACGGAGTTTCAGCTTCCTTCCAAGGGGCTTAAACCCTTGGGAATCCAGTGAATTGGACGAAAAACTAGCTCACCGTGTGAAGAGTTTGTGACTGAGCTTTAATTGGACTTCATTGCATTATTTTGGCACCTTATTGTAGGATTGTTTACTGAGTGCTGGGCATTTTTTGGAAGTCGTGGTTATTCTGTGTGGACAGTTTATATGCAACCAGCCATGGTAACCTCCTGAGCGTGATCTTTAATGGTGGTGAATCAGATGTGAGGGGAAGATAAGGGTTTGCAGTGCTTTGTTTGGTGACACCTTGATTTCTTCAGGTTCATTGTGACCTTATTGACCTAGGCGCAGCAAAATACACCTTCAGAAGCTTGATAGCAGCCCCCCATGAAGTCCTGTGCTCAGATATTGGCTCATATGAGGGTCGACTCAGAACATGGAAGCTGGGCGAGTTAATCTGGAAGCTTTTCAGACCTTTCTGGAGGTCGTGGGAGATACCTAAGGGCAGGACGTGGTCATTTTGTGAGTCTCAGACGATTACCAAGCTGCTGTTAATATTCTCAGATCTGCATGGACTCCAAGTTGGAAAATATTTAATGTTTATTGCTGTCATAAGGGTTTCAGGTCTGTCAACATACATAAGTCTGTGTTATGCAAGGCTGAGTATAATAACCTGTGTTTAGTCCCTGCTGGAAACAAACTGAACATTGTAATTGTGAGCTCTATGCAAGTAATGTTCTGTAATTGATACTATAGCTGTTATTAGGCGTTTGAACCTGTTTCCTCCATTGTGGGTTCATCTCTGGTTAAGCATAAGTCTGTTACAGATTTCTGGGCAATCTACCAATCTGATATAAATTTCTGAACACCAAAATATTGTGAAAATCAGACTTCATAACCCTCTAAGTACTGTAGTAAATCTGATATTACCTTGACACATAACCATGCATTGTATCGAGTTGAAAAGGGGACATCTTGCATTGTGTATTTCTCAGGAAAGACTTTGAAAACATTCTGAGTATATCAATATCTGAGTTTATGAAAATCAGATATTAAATTCTGAGAGCATGTCATTGAAAAATCAGTCATTGTTAAAGTCAGAAATATCTCAGAATTAGTTACCTTTGCTGTTCATGTGTATACAATGCCATTTTGATCATTATCTATCTATTTTGGTGAAATGAAATGAAATAGTTGATAAAATGAGACATCTATCAAACTAGAAAATTCGCAAAACTTTACACCTCCCGGAAAGGAACTGTACATTTGAGCTTCTGGTGTGTCATGGTAGCATTTTTTTGCTTCTACAGGTTTTGTTTGAGGCCTGATGCTCTCAGGAGCATTTTTATGCTATGTGACCTTGATGTATTACAATATGTTATGTACTTAGCTCTATTTCATGGGTGGGGGTCACTATAGAACCCAACTATCATATTTAAAAAATCTAAATCATTAGAACCCTTTTCAACACATAGAAATGTAGGATAATTAAAACTATAAATGTGTTCTGATTCTAAAGGTAATAAAAGGCGAATAAAACCTACCCACAGGCCCACTGATAGACATTCTCCACAGCATTGCGGTTTGACAGAACAGTTGTCTCCCAATCCATCCACTTCTGATTTTCCTGATAAAAGTGCAACAGAATAAATATTTTAAGATCACTATCCCATTAGACAGTTCATCTTTATTTCATGAAATTGCACTGCATAATATATGTTCTCAAGATACACATGGATTTCAATCTGATATAATTCTAGGCATGAATTATATTAAAAACTGACTAAAATGAAAAACCTATAAAATCAACCATACAAATTGTAACATGAATACATTATTGTCCAGGTGACAGTTTAATCATGCCACAGTCATTATAATGTAATGATATTCTTGCCATTATTCTTAAAAATAACCATCACTATGTATAAGAAACATAAAATTGGGAGAAATTATCTTAAATGCACAAATTCCAACATTTGGGATATTGCTTTGTTGCCTACCAGCTACCCCTGAACTAAGACATGGCCTATCAGATATCTAGTTGATTACCAATATTTACTCACAGTATCTATGAAGACACTAATATTTAACATTGATGACCAATGCTAGTCCTCTTTGTTTATTTAAATAACATCTTCTTTAAATTCCTGCAAAACAAATATATAAGTTCATTTTATCTGTGCCTTTCTACATATACACACTTACACAAATAAGAATCTACTCTGTACCACACACTGAGGTTTGAGATAAAAAATTGTTTCCATGAAAACAGCTGTGTCTATGCTCACATCCCGGTGACTGTGGTCATATCCAGCAGCTAATCATGTATCTCAAAATTTTCAAATTAAAATCACAATAATGAGCTTAAACACTTTGCAACAGAGCAATAAAAAAGGGCTTTCTAACAGCAGCAATGAACTGGCAGAAAAACGCAGGAGATTAAATTAACAGAAAATCATAAAAACTAGGACTGTTCACCAGGCATTCTAGAGCAGACAAAGCAGGTGCAAAAAGGAGACTAGGTGCTACTGGTATGGCAGAGTGCACGAAGGATTAATAACAAAAACCTACCAATTATGGATGAAAAGGGGGAACTGAAACTCGAACCTCTTTTTATTGCTCTGCCAGATTTAGGGTCCTCAAATAAAGACAAACCCTCCCGATTTCTTGCTAAGAACCCAAAGGCAGTTGAGCACAGGCTTCAGAAAACGAAACAAGGCAGGCTTCTTGTCATGTTAGAGAGCAGCTCAATGTTGGATGCTCTCGATGGTAAGAAGAAAACTCCTTGTCTTTGAGAACTTCACATTAATGGCCAACAAGAATCCAGTAACTTAGGTGCCACACAA
The DNA here is from genome assembly GCA_007115665.2 of Sequoiadendron giganteum. NCBI lineage: Eukaryota > Viridiplantae > Streptophyta > Pinopsida > Cupressales > Cupressaceae > Sequoiadendron > Sequoiadendron giganteum. The sequence goes on along the minus strand of CM021107.1, from coordinate 537,917,865 downwards.
ATCCCTAGACATACTGACCCATGCACTGTTTGATTATGCTTTTGTACTAGACACATATGGCCTATAATAAAGTATTTTGAAATGTTAAATATGCAAGACTCGAAAACAATACCCCAGACCAGAAATTATAACCAAGGGTTTTTCTGGGTGGCGTTTCAATCCACAGAACATAGAGACATTAATCTTTGTGACTCCCTCGTCATTGACGGAATAATCCGCAACCAATAACTTCTAGGATTAATGTTCACGACTTTCCTATGATTAATTGCAGCAGATCGAACATTATCCGGGGAGAGCAAATGGTTGGAGCCGGGATTGCTTTTATTTCAATTTTTGTGTAGAATAAAATTGGAAAGATTTCTTTATATTTTTGTTTTTTTACATTAAGTCGATTTGTTTTTTAATTTTCTTTTATACTCATTTTTTTGAAATGTTTATATTAGATTTTAATCATAATATAATTATTATTTACTATATTTATTATTTAAATTAAATTTTTAAATATATTATATATTATAATATAATGTTTTTAGATTTACTACTGTATTCAAAGTTAACATAATATAGTTTTATTTTTATTCATTTATTATTTACATTTTAAAAAAAAATCAAATTTATAGAAGGCAAATTGAATGGCGAATCTTTTTCCCTTCTCGAATTTCATCCGAATTTTATTGTCATCGAATTTGAACCTTGTGACATATAGGGTATCTCTAGCAAAAAGAAAAAACATGGGCTTAAATTTCTTAAGCATTACAATCATGCAAGAATATTTACACAGCACAAGTCTCAAGGTATAACAGATAATGAAAAACGTGCAGAAGCAATACCTGAAGGAAGGCCTGTAAAAAATGATTATTTGCTGCCAAATGACAAAGCTTGTTTGCAATTCGTGTCAAGTGACCAATATAACCTGTCTTCGGAGGTACTCTTCCTGGAGCAGGTAAAGTCGGCTAGAACAAATTGAAAATTGCAAAAAATGAAGAACAACAAATTAGCACCACTTACAAGGCAGTTTCTTGATGATATTGCAAATTATAAACTGAAAATACAATGCAAAATGACCAATATATAAATATTTCATTTAATGAAACACCCTCAAATCAAAGAAACAAATATTGAAAGAAAACTAAAAGGAACAGAGAAAAAGCATATTGTAATGATGATTTTGTATGCCCACATGTACACAGTTGCAATGATTATTGTAAGCCTAGATAGCCAGTAATGTTGGCATTATTGTATTTGCCAGTGAGAACAGCAACTAAGGGGGGTTTGTTTCCAAGTTACCACCATGATTATTTTTTCCTTATGCTTTTGGTATCCTCTCATTTGTTCTGTGAGACGATTTACTTGATAACAACTGTGATGCATTAAGATACCTTGTTTTCATCACAAGAAACAATTGGATTTTCATCTGCAGCCAAAATTCTTCCAACCAGATTGCAATCTTGGAGAAGGTGCTCAATAAGTGTTGTATTGCTGCTCTCTAAACATGAAATTATGATACTCTCCACTTGATGGTGAAGTGCATTGTTAAACGTGTAACTGCACAAATCAATACAACATAAGTTAAAGGTATAGCTTTGATCACATATGCCTAGATGAAATTAATAAAATTATTAAAAATCAAATAGAATGTGTGGGGATCACATACTCAAAAAATAACTTTATAATTGCTTGAATAGCACCCAACCGTACTAATTCCCCTTGAGCTACTTCACTACCAGTCCTTAGTAGGACAGCAATGAACTCAACTATCTGAAAACATTACAAGCAAGCAACAACAAAACTGACAATCAGTACTATTTCAGAGAATACTCAAAAAGTTTCATTGAAAAGCAAATAAAATCCTTCAAGCTCGGTAAACCTCTTCCATTCAGATTTGCTATAACTCAATCAAATGATAAATCAATCTACCATAACTTCTTAAAATATAACTTAAATAAACCCAAAACATAATAATGTATAGCAAATAGAAAGTAGCCTCAACATCAACAGAAAATTTGGCAAGTAGAAGATAAAATTTTCAAAGTTACAACTAATTCAAATATATTGACAAAGAGTAAACCTTTAAACGATGTTTTCCCAGAGGAGGCTGGAGTCGGCCATATGTAGTGGGTAAAACAGTTTCACTGGAAGATACATCCAAGAGCTTCAACAAGTCACCTGCAGCATTGAAAAAAAAAAAAAAAAATTGCCAATATAGAGTTTTTAGTAGTACAAGAAACAAGACATCATTTATCATCCACAAGGAAACACCTATATATATTCACAAATAAGGTGATCCACATTTACAAATTGTTCCTAATCTCAAGAGTTCACTTTGCACACAATCTGCATTTAGTACAAAATGCTTGCCATATATAGCATCAAGCTCAAATCTTCAAGTAATCATTTATTAACTAGAAATTTTATATTCACTTTAGCCTTATTTTTGGGTTGGAAAAAATTAGGGGATCACATATTGAACCATAATTGAATATATGTATATCTCAGTGACACTTACAAAGCCTCTGCAGCATGCCATCCACAGTCTCAGGATTTGCAGTCAATACTGACTCTGTGATATGGTGTCCACGACCAGCACCCCCTCCTGCCATTGTTGTTGATCGCTTTGGATCCAACACAGAAATGCAAACAGACAAAGAATAGACAAGAGAAGATTTTGACTGTGAATCTTCCAAAGCATGGTGAAAAAGCCTTCCCACAAAGCTGCACATCGAAATAAATATCTCAAGACAGTACCAATAAACAAAAATGATAATTTAAATAAAGCAAAAACCTATGTTGTGGTCCACACCTTGGGCTGGAAAGCTTTGAAGCCAGAGCAGAAGGTGCCGAGCGAGTTATAGCACAGAGTGTCTCTGCAGCATTGGTGTGTACCTCAGGAGGACTCTGCTTGACAAAAAAGGAATGATCTAAATTAACAAGCTTGCACAGGATCCCAAAGACCCACATACAATTTTCTTCCTGGAGATAAAACAAGAGAGTTCTAAAACTGCAAGAGTTGTCCAACATACTTACAGGTGAACTCAATTTGTCTACAATCAAGTCAAGCAAATCGGTATCAGCTAGCCATTGCATGGCATCAATGTAACTTGTAAACATATGATCATCTACTCCAACTAATCGAATTAAAACCTTCAATAAAAAATGTATAATTAGAGAAATAATTTTAAAGTTCATGAAAAACCTTATTCTTGACTAATTTACACTTCTGTGCACCTATACACATCCTTAAAATGAAATTACTGACAATTAATACCCAAAAATAACCTCAATTATGAGTATATGAACCTTTATGTGCATCTTGAATGAAATAAGAAAAACTAGACCATAACATGCTACAACATACAGAAAAAACATATACAAAAAATAATTACGGCCATTATTAATATTCATGGCAATATAACATGTACCATAAACTAAGGTCCAAAATATCAGTCACGGTGAGAAGGATACCTCCATGATTGACGTGATGCCAATTAAGTCCACTAACTTGCGAAATATACCTTGGTGTGCCTGAATATGTGAGAAATAGTTTGTTATAAGAAAACATAGTTTAAAATAAAGAGATATGTGATGAAAAGAAATCAATTCAATATAGATGCAAAAATACAGATAACAAAGAATGCAAGGAAATCTATGCAATGTGGAATTAAAACAATCTAAAAAATGAACTCTATAAATGCAGTTAAACAAAAATTGACACAGGAGAAACATATGAAATCAATTAATCATGAATCCGTTAAATTGCATATAGGTGAATACCGGTAAAAGATCTACCACATTTTTGAAAGAGACTACCCGCTAATTTCTTATTGCAACAGTTCAAAATTGTGTGCTTGATCTACTGCAAATGATCCACTTCCTAAATGCCATGCAAAGGAGGAACCTAATAGCAAGCAATTTGCCTCCATTTTTGCTTTATTTCAAAGATAGATGTAGTAGCCATGGATTATTTGACCTTGTTTCATCCATTGATAATTCAAATTTTGCACAGAAACTCCAATATATAAATTTTGGAATGTGCATTTACTACTTACCCACAAACATATGTTAAATCCAGCAGGCCCTGTTTCTCACCCAGAATTTTTATCATATTTTATCAAAATATTGCAAAATGTAAGGGTAAACTGACCCAAATTTGTTCCAAACTTCTATAATCAAATGAACCACGAGCATTTAGCTCATAACCACATCACATGCTTTTCTGCACATTTTACCCAAGATCATATATTTCTTTCATATACCAAATTTCTTATCAAATGGCAATATGAACCATATTTTTTTTGAACTTCTAGTATTGCCACAAAAAGTTGGATAACTACATAGTTCTTTAGAATGTGGTGTAATTAGCAACTGCAACAATATATAATTTTTGCCAATATGAGAGACATTGTAAGAAGTGGGCAACAATTAGTTCTTTAAGTATTGAAATTGGAAGTTTAGCATTTGCCTATCCAATCCAGCAAATGCCAAATTTCTATAGTATAGGAATAATAATTAATTTAACTGCAAGAATAAATACTTGCATTAACAAAAGTATCTTCCAAATATTGGATAATAATATCAATTACAAGTGCCTCTCTGCAATATCAACATAATAATTAATTTCGCTGCAAGAATAAATGCTTACATTCAATGATATACTAATTAGTTAACTGCAAGAATAAATGCTTGCATTAACAAAACTATCTTCCAAATATTGGATAATAATATCAATTACAAGTGCCTCTCTGCAATATCAACATAATAATTAATTTCGCTGCAAGAATAAATGCTTACATTCAATGATATACTAATTAGTTAACTGCAAGAATAAATGCTTGCATTAACAAAACTATCTTCCAAATATTGGATAATAATATCAATTACAAGTGCCTCTCTGCAATATCAACATAATAATTAATTTCGCTGCAAGAATAAATGCTTACATTCAATGATATACTAATTAGTTAACTGCAAGAATAAATGCTTGCATTAACAAAACTATCTTACAAATATTGCACAATAATATCAATTATAAGTTCCTCTCTGCAATATCAACATAATAATTAATTTAACTGCAAGAATAAATGCTTGCAATAACAAAAGTATCTTACAAATATTGGACAACAATATCAATTATAAGTTCTTTGCAATATCCACACAAAATATTCTATGTTTGTTGACACTTGACAGTGATTACACCTCCTCCTGGTACATTTAAATTTGCTAAGCATTACCCCAACCGTCCATGGCAGCAGTCAATAGTAAATGGTGTACATAAAAACCCAAGTTTTCATATTTGGGACAACCCAAAAAAAATCACTTGTCTATGCTAACACTAACAAAGCTTCTTCATACAAGATTACTCACAAGAAAACACAAATCTTAAGTTTCTTAGAACTCACAAACACGAGAAATTATTAAAAGAAACTCACATTTGTCAATATGTCTAGAGAGAAATGTTGGTCTGTGGAGCCTGATCAGACTTGGTGTTAACATTTTGGCCACTTTGCCCAACGCGTTTTCCCCACTTTGCCTTATATTTTAATAAAGAATTTGCTGCATATTTGTATTGTATTTCGGTTGAAAAAACTAATTTGTAACCACTTGATAATAACGTTTATTTGCTGTGGATTGGATTATCAACAGTCACGGTTTTGTTTGGAATTTTCTTACTGTGTGGAATTGGAACAGTCACGTTTTGGTGAAGAGCTTGCAGCAAGGCGTGAGTTGAAGTGACAGAGATTATCGCTGGTTCAGTGGATGGTGCATGTAGCAGAGTGCATATGAAATTAAGCAGTGAAATCTTGTGCAGTTGTTTGTGGACGTAGCCCAGGAAAGGGTGAACCACATTAATGTTTTGTTGTCTCACCTCTGTGTGATTTCATTCCTCTGCTTCGTTTATTAAATCTGCATTTAATTGGGGTAACTTGATCTCTTCACTCCTGCCTGCAATTCCTAACAAGAAATTCCAACACTGATAACTACAAATCCTAAAATTGTATTTGAGACTTAAATACAGCTGCAATTTACTATGGTAAAACAGCCTTTAAATGGGATTGAAAGAAGCCACCACCAAGTCATAACCTTTGAATTTCTATCATCGAAGTATTTTTATACTAATCAGTATGGCAGCCTATATCAAATGCTATTGTCGGGATATTTAAGCTTTAGTTTAGCCATAACTCTTGACATAGTGATGAATGAAAAGGGACTACTTTGCAACTAGAGATAGAAATTCCAAAATTGTAATTGAGACTTAAAAACATTTGCAATTTACAATAGTAACAGTCATCAAAGTCTAATTTTATAATAATCAATATGGCAGACTATATTTAATGCTCTTGTCAGGATATTTAAGCTTTAGTTTGGCCATGACTTTTAACATGGTTAAGAATCAAAGGGTACTGTTTTGGACTCATATATGGTCATTCTTACAAACTTTGCAATGTGCTTTAGCATTAGACCCATTGAAGTCATTGAACTGAGCATGAAAATATATTTAAGCTTTAGCTTGGCCAGAGCCCTTACATATTGACGAGTCAAAGGTCACTCTTAAAAAACTCTGCTAAGACCTTAGATTTAATTTTAAGCTTTAGTTTGTCCACAGCTTTTGACATATTGACAAGTAAACCATAACTATATTTGAAATTTTGACCTAAAAATCATCATTTTGTAAGAAAATTGCAGTTGACTTATCATTGCAGTTTGTACCCAATTGACCATGAAAGATATTTACAGAAAGTGAAATATAACTAGAATCATAGATCATACGAATCCTTCTATTTTCCAATTTAAAATAGATCCAGCTACCATCAAATTACCACAAAATGTGTGGTCAACACAAAAAGAGATTGCGTTTCCTTGTGAAAAGATGATAATGCAACACTAACAAAGCTTCATATTACAAGTCTACTCAAAAGAAAACACAAATTTTATGTTTCTTATAATTCACATTCACGAGAACCTAAGTTGCTGAATTGCTGCTCCCAGGGCATCGTTTCAGATTCGGAATCATTTCGGAAACGGAATCATCTTGGAATCGTCTAGGAATCGGATTTTTACCTGTGGATTTGATTCGACTTTTCCAAAATGATTCCGACCGTTTCGAAGGAGTAAAACTCATAGGTATGAGTAAAAGAACCCATTTCTGGTTTCTTTTACTCCTTTTTAGGGGCACCTTCTTATCTATCTCCACCAATGAATTTTTTGCCTAGCTATGAGTAAACGATTCTGGTTTCTACCCTGCCTGAGTTTTTATTGCGTTGTCTCTGTCGAGTTTTTTCTGTGTCATCTCGTCTACCTGGGTGGAGTCTTTGAAAAGCATGCTTCATCCTGCATTTTCCTCTTTCGTTCGTTTTCTGTCGATTTTCGCTGATTGTTCTTTAATTACTGCGTGTTGGAAATTTGTCATTGATGTCATGTAAAGTAAAAGAGATCAAATTAATCTAAAGATTTCTATGCTTTGTTGAAGACCAGATATTGTTTAGATCAGATCATTATAACCTTGAAGAAATCAAATTAATCTGAAGATCATTATATACTTTGTTGAAAGCTGCAATGAACAGATGTTAAAAGCAAAGTATTCCTTAAAGAGCACAAACAGATCGCTAAGTGAATAAAGCAATATCTTTTCTAAATATTAAAACAAAAAAATTGTGCAGCACATAAGACAAAAATAGGAAAAGAAAAAGTCTTTAAAAGGCAGCGATTCAGTTTTGAAAGGATACACTTCACTTTTTGAATGATACGATGAATATTAAAAGTCAAAAAGTGATACGATTTCTTAATGAAATGGTGCGAATTATTTTGTGGAGAAGTACGTGTCATTTTGCTGATAAAAACATTTTTATAAGTGAAGTGGTGTGATTACTCTTTTAAGGGAAGTGATTTGTTTTTGAAAGAGTATGATTTATTTATTCAGATTCAAAACAAGTCAAACATGAAAAAGGTGTAATTCATTAAAGATTGTAAACAGCAAAAAGTTAAGAGATAAAGGCACAATTTATTAAAAAAACAAATTCAGATTTATAGAGAGGTGTGATTTATGAAGAGATACAATGTATATTTATTAATAAAAAAAAAAATATCTGAAAAGGTATGATTTGTTCAAGAGGGATGGAATAACATTTTAAAGGCATGATTTAGAAATGAAATGGTACAGTTGGTTAATGGAAAATCAGATTATTATGAATGGGTACAAGAACAGATCTTAAATGATGTGTTCTTTCAAAGGTTGCAAAGTGATCAACATACATATAAGAATCCAAAATCAGATTTGCAAGTGTGGTTGCTGTGTAAGAGAGCATTCTAAGTCTGAAGTCCCATCTCCTTGTGTGGGCTAAGTGTGAGATCATTCATCACCAAAGGCAGATTGGAGGATTGGGATTGTGCAGGTCAGATTGAAGGCATCATCTTGCAACCATCAAGTCAAGGTTGGTGCCTTGCATTAGGGGTTGGTGCTCCTTGTAGGTAGGTGCCTACTAAAGTTATAAAGGTTTGGATGTACCTTGTAGGTTGCGTCCTACTAAATCATCTTATTATAAATCTGTAGGTTGGTGCCTACTTTGTAAAAATCATTTCAATAAAAGTTGTGTTAACTTGTTTAAATTGGTTAATATCAAATAGTTGATGTATGTGTAAGTTTGAAGTTGATAAATAAGTAAGAGGGTAAAAGTTTGTTGATATACTGATTCACTCCCCTCCCCCCCCCCCTCTCAGTATATCTTTGTGCTCTTCAATTTGGTATCAGAGCGAGGTCCTTCTTGAAAGCTTAATCGCTTGAAGGAGATCCTTAAGAGCACATATGGCGAATCTAAGCAACACTGTGAAAGCACCCATCTTTGATGGGACTAATTATGCCTTTCGGAATATCAAGATGGAAGCATACTTGAATGCACTTGGGTTTGATGTGTGGCAATCTGTTGTTGATGGGTATTTACCTCCAGCTACCCCTCCAACAGATCAAGCAGGGAAAAAGAGAAGTGAAAACAATGCAAAGGCTAAGCATGCTCTTCTTTGCAGCCTAACAAATTCTGAGTTTACAAAAGTCATGAGATGCAAATCAGCAAAAGAAATTTGGGACAGACTTCAAAATATTTATGAAGGAGATGCAAAAGTTAAAAAGGCAAAGTTGCAAATTCATAGAAAAAAGTTGGAGACTCTCAAAATGGAGGATGATGAAGATATTGCTTCATATTTCCTTCGTGTTGATGAAACAGTGAATATCATGAGGGGACTTGGTGAAGAGATCAAGGATGACTTCATTATTGACAAAATTCTAAGATCTCTTTCTACAAAGTTTGAAGCCAAGGTTGCAGCATTGGAGGAATTAACAAACTTGGATCAGCTAACCAAAGATGAATTACATGGAATCCTTGCTGCCTATGAGATGAGGTTTGAAGGAAGATCACCACAGAAGGAAGTCTCATTCAAAGCATCCAAAAAGGGTAAGAACAAGCATGAAGAAAATGGTGAAAAATCAAGTGATGAAGCAGAAGCTTACTTCATGGGTAAACTTAAGAAAGGAAAAGGAAAATTTCCTTTTAAGTGCTTCAATTGTGGAAAAGTTGGACATTATGCCTCAAAATGTCCTCAAAATGAAAACAGCTCTAGTGAAAAGAAAAAGAAATCAGCAACAAAAAAAAGGGAAAGAAGAATTTCAATAATAACTCAAAGAAGAAGTTTCAAAAACATAAGAAGAGTTTCTATTCAAAGAAAGATAGTAGCACCTCCGAAGAACAAAGTGAAGATTGCTCTAGCTATGGTTAAGAAGAAATATTATTCATAGCTGAATGTGAAGAACTAAATGCTGATGAAGTTTTTGATGAAGAAGAAAAGATTGATCAAGAATGTAATGAAGAAGAGGAAGTGGATCTTGAAGAAGAACTGCACTATGCTTATAAGAAGAATGAAGATTTGAAGAAGAAAGCTACCAAGTACAAATTGAAGGTCAAAGTGATAACAAAAGGCTTGGAGAATTCAAGCAAAACCATTGAAGATTTGAGAGCTCAAATCATGGAAGCTGAAAGAAATGAAGAAGAATTGAAAAACAAACTCAATACAAAGGAGATGAAATGTAACAAGTTGGAGCAAGAGATAGCAATGCTAAAATTGGAATTGGAGAAAACAAAGGTTCAACACACAAAGATTGATGAAAAATCCAGCAAGTTGATTGAGCTAATGAAGGCTCAAGATTCTCTTCAAAGCAAAATGGGAGGTAGTTTTGAAGAACAATCCAAGAAGGTCACTAACTCCAAAGAAGATTTCAAGACCTTCTCAAAGCAAGTTGAAGAAGAATGGATGAGTGCTGATCCTAAAAGAAAATCAAACACTAGGCAATCATATACATTCAATGGGTATTGTTTTCTATGTAACAAATTTGGCCACAAGGCCTTAAATTGTAAAAATAAAGTAAAAAATATTCCTAGCTACCTTAGGAGAGATTATAATCCTTTCACACCATTAATGGACTATAATAGTTTATGCTACAATTGTGATAACTTTGGGCACAAAGCACAAACTTGTAGGACAGTTTTTAATGATTCTCCAAAGCAAAACAAAAAGGAAGATAAGTCCATTAAAAGGAAATAAGTGCCTATCAAAGTGTGGAAGAAAAAGGAGAAATCAATGTTCATTCAAACCGCTTTACATGCTGAAAGTAAGAAAAATAGATGGTACATTGATAGTGGGTGCTCAAAGCACATGATAGGTGACAAGAGCAAATTCATCTCTCTTGAACCTGCTGATGAAGGATCAGTAAGATTTGGTGATAATACAAGAAAACAAATAAAAGGAAAAGGAACACTTAGTCTAGATAATGGGAGAACAAAAACAGAAAATGTTTTGTATGTTAAGGGCCTAAAAGAAAATCTTCTAAGTGTTAGTCAACTTTGTGATCAAGGACATAGTATCACATTTCTTTCTAATACTTGTGATATCAAGAAAGATGGAAAGCTGGTTGCTCAAGCTGAAAGGAAACATAATTTGTATATCTTAAAGGAGATAAGTTGTGAAAGTTGCAACCTAGTACAAGAGGATGAAAGTTGGTTATGGCACAAGAGGCTAGGCCATCTCAACTTTGATAATATTGTCAAAGTTAGCAAATCAAATGTTGTAAGAGATATGCCAAGGATAACAAAACCTTCTAATATCATTTGTAGAGAGTGTCAACTTGGAAAGCAAACAAGGTCAAGCTTTAAGTCTAAGGAGCATTCTTCATCAAAGCCATTAGAACTCATACATACAGATCTTTGTGGGCCAACCAAATCCAAGAGCATGAATGGAGAAAGATATTTTATGTTGCTGATTGATGACTTCTCAAGAATGACTTGGGTTGCAGTTTTGAAAGAAAAATCTGAAGCTTTTGATAAATTCAAAGCTTTCAAAGAGCTGGTTGAAAATGAAGCAAACATCAAGATAAAATGTCTTAGATCAGATCGAGGAGGAGAATTCACATCAAAGGAATTTGAAAATTTCTACATAGAGCATGGAATTAAAAGGCAATTTTCTGCAACAAGAACCCCTCAACAAAATGGGGTTGTAGAAAGAAAAAATAGGACGGTTCAAGAAATGGCAAGGGCAATGCTAAATGAAACCAAGATAGCAGATTCCTTTTGGAAGGAAGCAATTCATACAGCTGTTTACATCTTGAATCGTGCACAAATAAGAGTGAAAAATGAGAAGACACCATATGAATTTTGGAAAGGTAGACCAGCAACTGTCAAGTACTTCAAAATTTTTGGAAGCACTTGCTACATTAGAAGAGATGAAGAAGATTTGAGCAAATTTGACACAAGAGCAGATGAGGGAATCTTTCTTGGCTACTCATCAAAAAGTAAGAGGCATATAAATGCTACAACAAAAGAACTCACAAAATTGTTGAAAGTGCTAATGTAAGAATTGATGAAGGAAAGCAATTCAAAGAAGTTGGACAAAGTGATCACCATGTTCAAACTATGAATGATGAAGACAAAGAGGATGAGGACTCCCAAGAGGAAGAAAAGGAGGAAGAGGCAAAGGAAGAAGAATCTTCACAGAAGACTCCCATGAAGACACCAAAGACACCTTCCAAGTTTGTTCAAAAGAACCATCCTGAAGATTTGATTCTTCAAGATAGATGTAGATCTACAAGGAAAATGGTGAATTACAATGAAGATTGTCATGCTGCATTCCTATCTCAAGTTGAGCCCAAAACTTTTGAAGAAGCAAGCAAAGACAAATGTTGGATTGGTGCAATGAATGAAGAATTGGATCAAATAGAGAAAAATGAAACTTGGGAACTTGTCCCAAGACCAAAAGATAAGAATGTAATTGGCACAAAGTGGGTTTTTAGAAACAAATTAAATGAAGATGGTCAAGTCACAAGGAACAAAGCAAGGTTAGTGTGCAAAGGTTATGCACAAGTTGAAGGAGTAGATTTTGAAGAAACATTCGCACCAGTTGCAAGGATTGAAGCAATTAGAATGTTTTTATCCTATGCAAGTCACAAGAAGTTTAAGGTGTATCAAATGGACGTCAAATCTGCTTTTCTTAATGGAGATCTAGAGGAGGAAGTTTATATTGAACAACCCGAAGGCTTCCTATTATCAGAAGACAAGGATTATGTGTGCAAGTTAAAGAAAGCTCTCTATGGGCTTAAACAAGCTCCTAGAGCTTGGTATTCTAGACTTGACAAGCATCTCAAAGAGCAAGGTTTCAAAAGAGGAGATGTAGATAGCAATCTATACATCAAAGAAGAGGATGGACATTTATTGATTGTGGTGGTGTATGTAGATGACATCATTTTTGGTGGAGACAAGGACAAAATGTGCAAAGAATTTTCATCATGTATGCAAAAAGAGTTTGAGATGTCAATGTTGGGAGAATTATCCTTCTTCCTTGGGCTGCAAATTTCACAATCAAACAAAGGTATTTTCATCTCCCAAGCCAAATATGTAAAAGAAATGTTAAAAAAAGGTTTAGGATGGAAGATTGCAATCCTGTTAGCACTCCTATGGTTACAGGTTGTAAGCTAAGCAAAGATGATGAATCCCAAGAAGTGAATCAAACACTTTATAGATCAATGATTGGAAGTTTGTTGTATTTAACTTCTACAAGACCAAACATAATGCAAGCTGTTGGAGTTGTGGCAAGATTTCAAGCAGCACCAAAAGAAACACATGTTCATGCAGTAAAGCGTATATTCAAGTATTTGAAAGGCACTATGGAATATGGTTTATGGTACCCTAGCAACAATATTTTCACTCTTGAAGCATTCACAGATGCTGATTGGGCTGGCAATGTGGATGATAGAAAAAGTACCAAGTGGAGGAGTTTTTTTTCTTGGAGGAAATTTAGTATCTTGGATGAGCAAAAAACAAGAATCAGTCTCTCTATCTACAGCAGAAGCTGAATATATAGCAGCAGCAGCATGTTGCACTCAACTTTTGTGGATGAGGCAAACTTTAAGAGATATCAAGGTGGAGTATGATCATCCTTGCACTATCTATTGTGACAACACTAGTGCAATCAACATCTCCAAGAATCCAGTAATGCACTCAAGAACCAAGCATATCCCCATTAAATATCATTTTTTAAGAGAGCAAGTAGCGAAAGGACAAGTATGTTTGGAATATATAGCTACAAAAGAGCAAATTGCTGATATATTTACCAAACCACTACCAAGAGATGCATTTGAGTATCTAAAGGACAAATTGGTAGTTGTCTCACATCTATCAAATTAATTGATGGAAGCATGTATTCAGGGGGAGCTACGCACAAAATCTTGTAGCTTCATGGAACAAAAGGCAAATCATTGTTCGAAGACCCCTTGCCATTGATGTCAAAAGGGGAGAAATAGAGTAAGGGGGAGCAATGCAAAAGGAAATTATTTTGTGTTGCCATCAATGACAAAGGGGGAGATTGTTGGAAATTTGTCATTGATGTCATGTAAAGTAAAAGAGATCAAATTAATCTAAAGATTTCTATGCTTTGTTGAAGACCAGAAATTGTTTAGATCAGATCATTATAACCTTGAAGAAATCAAATTAATTTGAAGATCATTATATACTTTGTTGAAAGCAGCAATGAACAGATGTTAAAAGCAAAGTATTCCTTAAAGAGCACAAACAAATCGCTAAGTGAATAAAGCAATATCTTTTCTAAATATTAAAACAAAAAAATTGTGCAGCACATAAGACAAAAATAGGAAAAGACAAAGTCTTTAAAAGGCAGTGATTCAGTTTTGAAAGGATACACTTCACTTTTTGAATGATACGATGAATATTAAAAGTCAAAAAGTGATACGATTTCTTAATGAAATGGTGCGAATTATTTTGTGGAGAAGTACATGTCATTTTGCTGATAAAAACATTTTTATAAGTGAAGTGGTGCGATTACTCTTTTAAGGGAAGTGATTTGTTTTTGAAAGAGTATGATTTATTTATTCAAATTCAAAACAAGTCAAACATGAAAAAGGTGTAATTCATTAAAGATTGTAAACAGCAAAAAGTTAAGAGATAACGGCACAATTTATTAAAAAAACAAATTCAGATTTATAGAGAGGTGTGATTTATGAAGAGATACAATGTATACTTATTAATAAAAAAAAAATATCTGAAAAGGTATGATTTGTTCAAAAGGGATGGAATAACATTTTAAAGGCATGATTTAAAAATGAAATGGTACAATTGGTTAATGGAAAATCAGATTATTATGAATGGGTGCAAGAACAGATCTTAAATGATGTGTTCTTTCAAAGGTTGCAAAGTGATCAACATACATATAAGAATCCAAAATCAGATTTGCAATTGTGGTTGCTGTGTAAGAGAGCATTCTAAGTCTGAAGTCCCATCTCCTTGTGTGGGCTAAGTGTGAGATCATTCATCACCAAAGGCAGATTGGAGGATTGGGATAGTGCAGGTCAGATTGAAGGCATCATCTTGCAACCATCAAGTCAAGGTTGGTGCCTTGCATTAGGGGTTGGTGCTCCTTGTAGGTAGGTGCCTACTAAAGTTATAAAGGTTTGGATGTTCCTTGTAGGTTGCGTCCTACTAAATCATCTTATTATAAATCTGTAGGTTGGTACCTACTTTGTAAAAATCATTTCAATAAAAGTTGTGTTAACTTGTGTAAATTGGTTAATATCAAATAGTTGATGTATGTGTAAGTTTGAAGTTGATAAATAAGTAAGAGGGTAAAAGTTTGTTGATATACTGATTCACCCCCCCTCCCCCCCTTCTCAGTATATCTTTGTGCTCTTCACTGCATGCATTTTTTAGGTTTTTAGATTATTCATTATATAATAACGATTATAATATTATTATAACAGTTATTAAAAAATTAAATTGTATATACTATATAGATTGTATTTTATAATTTGTATAATCATAATTAATATTAAATAATAATAATATAATTAATAATATTACTTATATTATTACAAATTCTAATAGTAATAGATATTATTGATTTATTCATTATTATTTTATTATTATTAGTTATAGATTGTATAATAAATTAATAATAATATCTATATAATAATATACTATATAGATTTTTAAAATATTTATAATTAAATCATTGTTTTATTTTACTAATATTAATTTTTAAAATAATAATTATTAATAATTTAAAAGTAATATATTCATTATTAATAATTATAATTTAAATTTATTAATTTTAGTAAAATAGTAATTATACATACATTAGGTTGCACATATATATATATATGTACGGACATACCCGTACCCAACCCCCCCAAAAAAATTGCTGTACCCACGTACCGTACCCGCGTACCCGTGCCCGTACCCGATTCGGCAACTTAGATGAGAACTTATTACGAATAATCTCTAATACTATTGTAAGGATATTTAAGTTTTAGTTTGGCCATAGTTTGACATGGTGATGAATCAAAAGTTGACTGTTTTGTACCTATATATGGTCACTCTTCAGAATTTGCAACAAGCTTACAACTTGACCCACTGAAGTCACTCAACTAAGCATGGAAAAGTGTTTAAGCTTTAGTTTGGCCATAGCTTTTACACATTGATGAGTTAAAAGTCACTCTTGAAACTTTGCTATGGACTCAGCATTGTACCTTTAAGCTTTATTTTGACTACAGGTTTTCACATATTGTTGAGTAAGAGGTAACTGTATTTGAAATTCTGACCTAAAAATAGTCACTCTTAAAACAATTGAAATAGATTTATCATTGTAGTTTGTACTCATTGAAGCTATTAACTGACCATGAAAGATATTTACAGAAAATGAAATATAATTAGAATCACAGATTATATTTAAAATGGATTCAGCTACCATCAACTTAGCACACAAGTTCTGAGGTTGACAAAAACAGAGATTGTGCATCCTAGTAAAAAATGAGAACACTAACACTAACAAAACTTCTCCATAAAAGACTACTCATAAGAAAACACAAATTTTAAGTTTCTTAGAAATCGGATTCCCAAGATCTTATTGGAATAAGCTTACATTTGTCAATGCAACTAGAGATAGAAATTCCAACACTAATAACTGAATATTCCAAAATTGTAATTGAGACTTAAATACAAATGTGATCTACATTATTAACACAGCTTTTAAATAGAATTTGAAAGAAGTCACCAATGAGCCCTAGCCCCTTGAATTTCTATTGTCAAAGTCTAATTCTATACTAATCAGTATGGCAGCCTATATTTAATCTATTGTAGGATATTTAAGCTTTAATTTGGCCTTAGCTTTTGACATAGTGATGAATCAAAAGTGACTTGCACCTATAGGCTATATATGATCACTCTTACAAACTTTGATATGACCTTAGCATTGGACTCATTTAAGTCATTGAACTGAGCATGTAAAAATATTTAACCTTTCATTTGGCCACAGCTTTTAAATATTGATGAATCAAAGATTACTATTAAAACCTTTACAATGGACTTAACATTGTACCTTTAAGCTTTAGTTTGAACACAGCGTTCGTCATATTGGTGAATCAAAAATAACTGCTATGAATTTTTGACCTAAAAATGGTCACTCTTAAAAAAAATTGCAATGGGCTTATCATTGCAGTTTGTACCCATTGAAGCTAAAAAACTGACCATGTAAGATATTTACAGAAAATGAAATATAACTAGAATCATAGATTATATGGATCCTCCTATTTTCCAATTTAAAATAGATTCAATTACCATCAACTTAACACACAAGAACTGTGGTTAACACATAAAGAGATTGCAT
The DNA here is from genome assembly GCA_007115665.2 of Sequoiadendron giganteum. Taxonomy (NCBI): domain Eukaryota; kingdom Viridiplantae; phylum Streptophyta; class Pinopsida; order Cupressales; family Cupressaceae; genus Sequoiadendron; species Sequoiadendron giganteum. The sequence goes on along the minus strand of CM021107.1, from coordinate 537,900,660 downwards.
CAACAGGTTTTCAGCCTATTCCTAGCAACTGCTTTAGAACTGGTTGCAAAGAATTAAATACTTACTTGTACATATTCTATAAGAGGACCAGTCTTTCGCAGCATCAAACATACTACAACCTAACAGAAAATAACCAACACACAAATATCAGCTGCAAGCAAACATAATAGCATAGGTATTGATATGGGAAATTCATCAAAAAAAGAATTCAGTTTACAACTATCGAATGAACATGCATGCATAAATAGTGATAAGAAAACCAACCTTGCTGAAATAGCCAGCTAATAATGCACTGTGAGCACGGTCAGGATCCAAAAAGGAAAAGAGCAGGTCCATCAACTATAGACATTAAAATCGAACATTTTAGTACAATATTACTAACATATTCTACTGTTTGCACAATTGTTAAAAAATATAAAGCTTAACAAACATAAAATATTATTGCAGGGATAATAATACCAAATTTATATACAGAAACTTGTGCACAATGATAATTTATAGCCTGGTAATGTTTTTGTTAAAATGACATTGAAAACAAACTAAAATAGAGCAGACATGACTTAACATGGATGTTACATGTACAAAGAGGTATCCAGATTCCAAAAGAATAGAAGTGCCAATCCCTATATTTTCATACTTGTGTTTCAGGGTTGACACCTCAAGTCTTTTAGATACATCTCAGCACATCAGATCCATGTTAAATGATGAAATTACAATACAACAGTCCTCATTACAATTATGCACAACAATGTGCATTGAATATTTTATATTTTAATGGACAGATCTCAATGTTTAGAACTCAAAATTCTCTAAATGAAAATTGCAGCAATAAATATTGCCCTTCAAGGCTTCCACCAAACATACTCCGAATTTTAAAACTTTACTTATAATTGTATCCAGTGCCGTCTACATTTATTTGTTTATAAACTAACCCATGATCAAATTAAAAGAATTTAATAAAGTTGAGGAATTACCTTGATTAGTGGAGATAGGTGGTGTATGCAAATTGTTTACACATGTGATGATCATGCTGAACTGTTACACCTCTTACTCTCACAAGACATTTTCTCATGAGCGATGATGCTTCTATATTCTCTATGGAGTGGACTTATAAATGAAAAATATACTTGAATTGTACAACAAGGAATCTATGGTAGAGGTCCATGAAGAGAGGCCTTCTCACATGCCATATTTGTGGAAGGGAGGGAATAGATATCCACTCCATTTTTTATTTAAGCTTAAGTCTACTCATAAATTGATAATTGCCAAACCTTCTGGTGTTTTTGTTTGTAAGGTGTTGTGTGTCTAAGACGAACTTGTTATCAAACTTGTGTTTTTACTTTTCAGCACATAGTCCTATCCGTAAGCTATAATTACCATTCAAGTAATGTCTTGTCCATCTGGGGTATATGAAGAGTTAGGTCATAAGTTAGATATGGGTTAATTAAGGTTTTCTTTCCCATTGAGTAAATGGTAAGGGGAAGCCCTAAAAGATGTACTCTTATCTGTATTGAACATATTTGTGAATGTAATATGAATTGCCAGCATTGTGTGAGTGCTTCTGTGCTACACTCAGGTTTACAAGTGCAGTCCAGCTCGGGCAAACAGGAGCTTCCCATCTTTGCATGCTGTTCATGTTAAATATAATTCCGACTTCCTTTTTTCCTTGGTTTACTTGGGAAAGCAGCATAGGGTAAATCCTACAAAATGAATAATCCTATCCACAAAAATTCCAGGACCAACTTTAAACCTACATCATGTATTATTTTGTATCTAGCAACAGCACACTGAAGAATCAATCAATAACCAGCAAATGTAGCAAAGTCCTTCTCATAGCTGCAATTACTTAAACATAGCATCAATCTTTTTCCTAGTAAAAACTACCTACTAGAATCCTGCAGAAACAAAATATGAGAAAGGGGTTATGTTATTTTAATTCAACTTCTAATTGCAGAATATGAGCCTTTATTAATCCTTCAAAGTTCAAAAAGTATATAATATAATATTTATGATGAAAGATTTGACCTGAAGCATACCATCTTTCTCATATTGTGTAGCAACAAGATCTTAAAAACATGTATCTACAAACACAAAGAGAAACCAACCTCCTCATCCTCTGCAAGTGTCTTCAGTATAACATCAATTTCACAACTGAATATTTCACAAGCAATAAATGGAAACCTGCAAATGAAGAACAATAAATTTGCTTAAATAAAGATAATATAGATTAAAACTAATATATCTCTGTCAACTAAACAAAGGGCACTCAGTCTAATTCATGGCAAGAGAAATATACAAACAAAACAGGATATAACTACTTACTTGAATGCGCGTCTACTGTCTGCTTCTTCTGGTGCCTCTTCTACAACATAGCGTAGCATCTGTTGCACCTGCGCTCTGCCTCGAAGACTGCAAAAATGTCACAAGTGAGATGTTGCAATACATATTATCTCAAGATTTGAAAGACTCATTATCATGGACCAATTTTTAAAGAAAAAACATCAGAATAATATTGCTCTTTAAAAGGTACTGCTATTGAACATGAAATTGTAAAATGATCTGATCAAATTTCTTGACAAGAACTCCATGACATTATTGTTTATAAGGATTGAGAGATAGAACCAATGCCACAATACTTCTTGCAAATCTTTTCCTTTTTTTCCAACTATGACTACAATACAACTGTCAACCATGACTACAATTTCACAGTTTTATTCTCAATTGTGGATCGGATTTAACATATTTACATCACTCACCATGTATTCAAGTTGCTTCGACAAACTTATGAACTTCCTAAAATGTAACTACAAATCCCAGAACATGATTGTTTGTTTGCTTAACTGATATAAAATTTCCAACATATGAACTATATTCCAAAAAGCGTACTAAAAAAAGTAAAACAACACAATATGCTCCCTGTGAGAAACTCCCTAATTAGAATATCTGACCCTAAGTTCATCTCAAACTCTAAAGACAAACTTATGAACTTCCTAAAATATAACTACACATCCCAGTACATGACGTAAATAGCATGACATGATTGTTTGTTTGCTTAATTAATATAAAACTTCCAACATATGAACTATATTCCAAGAAGCGTACTAAAAAACGTAAAACACAATATGCTCCCTGTGAGGAAATCTTAGACTCCATCGTTAGAATATCTGACCCTAAGTTCATCTCAAACTCTAAAGACAAATAGACTGTAGTACAAGTTCCCTATGCTGCATTTCTTACAATATGCATGTTATGTAGCATTTTGCAACAGAAAATGTTGATGTACCATCTGTACTCTGTGCTTATAAACTTAGAACTCAGAATCTGGAATTCATTAAATAGTGCATAATTCATTACAAAATCAACTATTTAGCTAGTTGAGTGGACTTTAAACTTTATTTTAACTAGCAAATAATTCGGCTTCCCAGGGCAGATTAAGAGTGCAGAAAATCTGTGGAAGTTGGCAACTATGCTCTGAATGTCCCGTAAGAAGACTGCGTAAATGTTATGTATGTTACGTAGCATTTTGCAATAGAAAATGTTAATGTACCATCTGTACTCTGTGCTTATAAACTTAGAACTCAGAATCTGGAATTCATTAAATAGTGCATAATTCATTACAAAATCAACTATGAGTGGACTTTAAACTTTATTTTAACTAACAAACAATTCGGCTTCCCAGGGCAGATTAAGAGTGCAGAAAATCTGTGGTAGTTGGCGACTATGCTCTGAATGTCCTGTAAGGAGACTGCGTAAATGATAATTCCAGAAAATTTTATACAGTTTTCATGTAAATTTCTTAGTTATTTCTCAAAAATCTAGCATAACAACTAGGCCAACCTGCTAAGATTGAACATGTTAATAGCACAACAAAACGACAAATATTGTAAGCCCCTGCATCAAATTAGAACATCCTAGCATTTCTGATTGATGCCATCGTGGTGCTCACAAAATCCTGATCACCTACTAGCTTTTTGCTGATAGCTTTCCTTGTACCTTTCTTTTCCACTGAGCATTCCAAATGAATAAGTAGCTGTGTTTCATCGTAAGATTGTGGTTAGCTAGTGTTTCAATAATGCAGCTACTTAAAATGCTTCATTACATATTGTTTTCCAAATTGGTGAGTAAATAACTGCAGTGGAGTACAATGTGCTATTCTACATGTTTTTTACTTAAGATATGAAATTTGTAAACTCATTGTAAAGATGCACAACAATAACAATTCTGCCTCCTCGAGGAAGTACAGCTGTGGATTATAAGGATGTAGCCCTACACCATATAATAAATTTTGACATTTCCCAGAATACAAGAGTGGTTCCATCTGTAACTATGACAGACTGCCTTACCAAATGTTGTTATTGTTCAACAATATTCATAAAATGGTACTTCTTAAATTCATTTTTTCAGACTTCTGTTTGATATTAGATGACATTCTTTGTTCCTTTGTTCTTTACCATTCTTAACTCTTTGATTATCTTTTTCCTTGGTGCTTTAAATTTCTATTCAAGTTCATTATTCGCAATCATTTGAAATATAAGTATTTCAGAATTTCTACAAAAAAAGTTCAAAAGGCAAATCACTACTAGAGTTTTTCCCAAATGGGAGTAGACGATTGAGTGGGCGGCTTTAGTGCATAGCTGGTTAAGGGCTCCAATCCTACATATGGCAAAGCTGTTAAAGGAGAAGGATAATGAAGTCGATGGCTCACAGCATATGCTATGAGGACAAAGATAGAAGGAGATCAAAATGAGAGAAAAAAGAAGTATAGGATAGAGAAAAAAGACAACCAAATGGACAGGAGAGCGTAACATGGATATAGATGGCACACAAGAACAATAAAAGACTAGTGGAAGATGCAAAAAACTGGTGCAAAAAATGTATCTGATGGAAGCAAATATCCAAGAGGATGATGAAATTGGACATTAAGTGGCAGTTGTGATGGCAACAGAAGGTGAGAATGCCTAAACAATTGCTTCTACTGGTGAAAAGACCCCTATATGTGATGACTCGAAACTTCAAGAAGCCTACTCCATCACATTGCAGCCCTTTCTGAAAAGACGAGATCACTCTCTCTTTATTCATTAAATAAAATATTTATGGCCTAGTCAGGTCATTTCTTCACTTGATAGATTATTATTTGGGTGCCACTTCAATTCCTGTTACACCTCAAACTTGCATATGATGGCATACCAAAAGACTTATTTAAAGTTCTTTTGCATATGCATTCTGATATCCTTCCATCCATTCTTGATTTCTGCAGAAAGCATTTCATGTTCAACAGTCATACCCAAATTATCAATTACCTGATCATCAAATTCATTATTACAATTTAGAAATTCTAGAGCCCTTTTCCCATGATACATGCATCATATCCTTTCTTCCCACAATAGAAACAAATATATTTCCACATTTTCTAAGGCTTTTTTGTTTAAAGTTAAACTACTGATGGAAGTACAATTGTCAATGGGTGTTTATTGTGGTTAAATGCATGTATTTTTATCTACGTTACCGGTTCGGTTTCGGGTTCGGGTTTGTGTACGGGTTCGGGTTTGACAGTTCAGTTTGCAGGTTCGGGCAAAAAAATTCTTGGGGTTGGGTTTCTTAATACACAAACATATAAAAATCAGAAATATATGCATATTTTTAATATATAATAATATTTATAAGTCTTATACAATATTAATAAAATTTATAGATAATATTATAAAATAGTAATAAACTTATAAATAATAAATTTAAAATTTATAAAGAATAAATATAAGTATATTATTAATTTTAAAAATTAATTTACATACCTATAAATTTTTTAGTATTGCTATTATGCAATATTAATAAAGTTTATAGATAATATTGTAATATAATAATAAACTTATAAATAATAAATTTAACATTAATATATGTTATTAATTTTAAAAATTAATTTGCATACCTATAAATTTTATAGTATTGCTATTAGTATTAACATTAGTTCATGACATTATTGAATTATTCTTTTCCTCCTCCTCGCTCGTCTCCCACCCGGCAATGTCGATGACGGGAAGCTTGGGGCCTTCTCCTCCGTAAGTCTCTCCTCCATCAGCCTCACATACTCAATCGGGATGTAATTCAGGCCACTGCTCGACTTTGCAGTTTTTGATCATGTATTTGGGTACAAGAACAGACTTAATCACAGAGTTCATGATGTCCCTCAAGTGTTAGATTTGAGAGGCTCTTTTGTGACGATCGGGTTGATGAAAAGGCGCAATATAAGAATGCAGAAGATATAACATTTATTTTATGTTTCATTATCTTGTTCGATCTTGGTCCAGCAAGATTGAACCCACAGGCTGTGGGCCAGACCCTGTCCAAACCAGTATCGAACTAGACCAATACCTCAAACCAGATCCATTTTGAACCATGACCAGGGGGATATATGCATCAAACCAGTAAGTTAGATTTTTGTCTTTTTCACACAGCAAGGAGATAGTTACCTCCCACTTTATAAACCCTAATTACATCCCCTTTATTACAATCAACCTTTCAGATAAATTACAATCTTTCATTGCCAAAATCCTGTGTTTAATGTTTGGCCAAACTGCAACCATTTTCTCTATCAATACCTTAATGTGGTTGATTTGTTGTGTAGCAATCCCCTCTTCAACCATCCTTATCTCAGAAAACTTTCATGTAAAAGCAATCTTGTAGTGGTTCTTGGGATCCATGCACACTAACCAAACAATCACGCAATTTCTCAAATGTTTACTCACTACTTACTGTTGTTGCTTGGATTAGTGCCTTCTATTGAACCCAGGATTCAAAAATCCAAGGATACAATGGGAATGATCTCAAGGTGTGGGACCTTCCTGTTGAGATCAAACCTTCAAAGAAGGCCGGTTACTTTCTAAGCCTAGATGCAATGTGTTGATCCAACCCAACATAGATTAAACTAAAACCTAACTCTACTCTAATGACTTGTAAGGAAAAAGGGAGAGGGTGAAAGGGCGTTGATGCACCAAGACTTAGTGGGGTTTCTTCCTTGCTCACAACAGCACAAAGAAACAATAAAACTACCTAAACTAACACAAGTCTCAATTTTGCAGATCTTACAAGTGTATATGGAGGTCAAGGTTTAGCAATCACTATGAAGGAAAAGAGAATCCACATATAGTTCCTGCAAACAATTAGTACACAACATATTTCTCTCAAAAGCAACAAAGAGCATTCATGTATGGAGATAAGAACATTAAACATAGCAAGGGAAGTGAATCATCCACAAACTAGGTCAAAAACGAGATATAGCATACAAGGATAGATAAGAGATGAAACAACAATTTTCATTAGTTCTAAGGCATTGAGCCAATTTACAATATCAAAAAATTACAAGTTCTTTTGTCTTATGGCTTGAAATTGAGAAGGAACCTCCTTGAAAATGAAGGCTGTAGGACTTTTATTCTCCTAAAGGGGGTGCACAAGTTGTCAAAGATCCATGGCATGCTACAAGTACAGAGAGCATGCCATACCCTAGCTGTCAACTAGGAAGAGTGAAAGAATGTTCATTGTACCCTTGCATACCTCTACATTAATGGTTTATGTGGTTGAATGCAAAAAATTAGGAAAATTGCCTAAAAACTCTTCTTGAAAAATGACCTAGAGATGGCATGTCAATCTTCAAGTCTACAAATAATAACTGAGGTATGGGCAAGCATCACTTTCCCCCTTTGAATCCATAAAAAACTTCATAAAGAAAGATTTATGGGACCATTGGATTAAATTTAGTAGTTGCAAGGCATTGAAATGCATTAATGGCAGAATTCTAGACATTTTGGTGTCTTTGTAGGGTTTTGGAGTGCAACTAAACTTTTGCTCAAGTTTCCATCTGAATCAGATTTGTGACAAAATGCATTTGAACTAAACTTGCAGAGAATTCTATCAACTAGACCTGCACAAGAATCCATCAAATCTAAACCTGTCAACTTCCCAAAATTTCGGTGTCCAATTCAGATGAAAATTTTCGTTGATGATGCCAACAAAGGACACAATGGCCTCATCATGGTGGAAACATGACATCATGGAATGGGATTGATCAGGATGGGATGACATCAACAAAGTACTGCTTACAAGAACATGCAGTTGGATTGTGTAATGTCCCCATTCTCAGAGTTTCTTAGAGTGACACCATGGTGACTTGATTCTAGCCCATCTAGCATTCCCGTGGGTTAGATGGCATGATTAGGGAGTGATTTTGTTCAAGAGAATTAAATTTTGGTACGATGTATTTAGAAAGCTAAGAGGGAATTATCCTTAACCGGCAAAGCATAATGTTGATCTTATTTTATCATTATCTATTAGTCCACTTGTAAGACAAAGCACACAAGGAGGTCTACTTGCAAGTCGCCACCTTCCTCTTCTCTCTACACTGCCCTTGCCCCCACTCCTACCCTTGCCCTTGCTACCGAACCTTTCTCGCGCACCACCCTCCCAATCTCTCTACTGCTCCACCCCTTGCCCCTACCCTTGCCCTTCACCAACTGCAACGAGGAGGATCACCAAGCAACCTTATGGCCAATCTTGGAATAACTATATTTCGCAGATGAAAAGTTCCCATCCCCAAATCCTTCCTCGTCCTTCTGCCCTGCAAGCTTCTGTCCCGAGTCCTGGGCTCATAATCTGTGATGATGAGCGTGATAACCTTCATCCTCCGGCCCGTAGGGGCCACCCTGCATAATGAAGCCCCTGCATGCAGGGTGGGGGGGATTCTAGTTTGGTGGGTAGAGCAAGGAGCATCAGAATTGATACTCGACTCTTGCCCTACATGCCTTCCCTTCTTATCCCCCACCTCTAGCCTTAGCCCTTAGCCTTCCAACCGAGGAGTTAGAACTTAGCCGGTCCGGATCGCAATACGAGCTATACTGCATCGATCGGGGGGCGAGCACAGATGCTACAGTTAGCCCACGAGAGCTGAGGTGATCACCGAGGACCCTATTGCCACCCACCCACCCCAACAACTATAATCTACCTCCCTGCAGGGGGGGCCTCCCACCCGAGGCCGACCCCACCTAAGGCGGGCCTCCTATATCCTAAGCAAGCAAGGAGGCCTACTTGCAAGTCAAAGCAAGCAAGGAGATCAAAGCAAACAAGGAGGTGAGTCGACCACCTCAAATCAGATCTACTTTTAGAAGATTCTTCTTCCTATGGCGGTTTAGCAAACTTAAGGAAGAAGGAACCAAAATTCAATATTTAAAAGACCAAATCTGATCTCTTCCTAGGGTGGCTCAAGGAAGCTTCCAAAATTAGAATTTTATAATGCTCAAAAGGCAATTAGATCTTCCTAGAGCAGTTTGGGAAACTTAGCCAAGAAGTTATTGAATATTTTAATTGAGCAAATCAGATCTTCTTTAGGGCAACTTGGGCTGAGTACCTTAGCCATGAAGTAAGTGAATATTTTATTGAAACAAATCTAATTCTCTTCTTAGGGTGGTTTTGCTTTGAGGCCTTATTTAAGAAGGCTTGGAAGTTTGAAAGAGACATGTTTTGTGTTACTATCTTGTTTTGACAGTTTGAAGAAAGAGATCTTTTGACTCAAATTAGTTTTCAATTGATTCAAGGTGGTGCTCCCTCGAATTCTATGGCATGGTGATGTCTCCATCCCACTAAGTAGTTGAGGTCAGACAGAGTTCAACACAAAGCTTAAACAGATTGCTTTAGCAAAGTTCCAGTTGCAAATTGCATCCTGGGTTTGGTGGCACTTTCATTTCTACTTGTTGATAGAAGACTTTCAAGAGGTTTGTGTGGCAACCTATCAACCATCATAAGTATTCAATTGCATACATACGTTTGATTGGAAAGAAATTTTGGTCATAACTTTGATATATACTGATTGTAGATGGCCTAAATCTCTTGTTGTCTTCAAAAGATTTCAGTTTTGTTGTTGCTGTCCTATTTTCAGATTACTGAAATTGGGTTTTCAAAGATTAATTTCAGTTTATTACAGCCATGTGATTGTTCTTTTTGCTATCTTTGACCTTTTGTGGGTGGATGACAGAAGTGTTCAGCTGAAAAGAACAAGTGTTACAGCTATTATTACTCTTTTGGATGGTTTAATGAAGACATCAAAATTTTCAGTTGGTGAATTTTTTATGACACCTGTTGTGGACATGGGTATCAAAGGCATCCATAACTCAACATTGTTTATGTCACCAATTTATTATGATATGACAGCATTCTATTTGTTGTCATGGCTGTCCTATTTTCAGATTACTGAAATTGGGTTTTCAGAGATTAATTTCAATTTATTACAGCCATGTGATTGTTCTTTTTGCTATCTTTGACCTTTTGTAGGTGGATGACAAAAGTGTTCAGCTGAAAAGAACAAGTGTTACAGCAATTATTTGCTCTTTTGGATGGTTTAATGAAGACATCAGAATTTTCAGTTGGTGATTTTGTTGATGACACCCATAGTGGACCAGCCACTCAAGAGTTGCTTTTGATGAGTGTTGAAGGCATCCATAACATCATTGTTTATGTCACCAATTTATCTTCCTAGGGCGGTTTGGGAAACTCAGCCAAGAAGTTATTGAATATTTTAATTGAGCACATCAGATCCTCTTTAGGGCAACTTGGGTTAGGTACCTTAGCCATGAAGTAAGTGAATGTTGTATTGAAACAAATCTAATTCTCTTCTTAGGGCGGTTTTGCTTTGAGGCCTTATTTAAGAAGGCTTGAAAGGTTGAGAGAGAAATGTTTGTGTTGCTATTCTGATTGAAGAGAGTTGTCTCTTGACTGAAAGTAATTTTCAGTCTATTCAAGGTGATGCTCCCATTCCACCATGTGAGATGAATTCAAGTAGAGTTCATCATAGAGCTTAAACAGATTGTTTTGGTGAAGTTTTAGTTGCAGATTGTGACCTTGTTTTGGTGACACTTACATCTTTACTTGCTGGAAGAAGGTTTCCAAGAAGTTCGCATGGGAAAGAAGGATATTTTTGGCGATTTCCAGCTCCAAGCATAATCAGATTATTGTTACAGAAGTCTTCAAATTGGTTTCATCATCATATCTGACAAGTTTTTGGCACCTACAACCTCCAGTGGGCTGCTACAATCATTTTACAGCCATCTCCAATTGAGCATATCATCCTACAATCGTTTTCCAATCATCTCCAGCTGAGTATATCATCTTTTACTTCACTTAGCTTCATCTACCATTCATAGAGCTAGGGATTGGACTTGTGCTTTGGCACAACTGGATGTAATTTAAGGTCTGAAACTCAAAACAGACCTAACTGATTGTACTTTCCAGCTTTCTTTGTTTATAATCAACATTTCAAATCAAATAAAGGAGATAAGCTAACATTGTTGGGTATGTTCATCTTTGATGATTGCCTAACATCTATGTTCAAGTTCATTTCTTGCTGTTCATACTTGGAACCTTTCAATCTACAAGTTATAATAAAACCTTGCTAAGTTGTAAAGGCAAGTCAGAAATTCTCAGACCAACAGCAAAAGGGAAAAAATTCAGATTGAACCTATAGGGGTTCTTACAGATTGGTTTTGTGAGGAAGTCCCAATTGAACCAAATAAGAGATGGAACTTTGAAAAGTTTAGTTTGGTTGGTCAAGAAATTACAACAAAAGGAGTTCATGACATAAGCATGATGTAAGCATGGGGCGACTTGCAGAGAAATGCAACTAGACTGGTTATGAAAGCAACTTTGAAAGGATCAGTTCATTTGTCTAAGGAATCTAAATGAAAAGGGATGACGTCAACAAAGTGGCATGTAAAGTTTTCTAAGTGAACCTGGCTTATGAAAAAGTTTAAAAATCAGGTTCATATGGGCCTTGAACTTCTGCAACACTTTAAATTGGCTTTATGAGCAGTTGAATGAAGAAGAAACTAAGTGAACCAAACACTTAACTTTTAAAAGGTTTATTTCAGATGCAAGCCAATTTTTTGCAAATGAATTGCATGTGAAAAAAGCAAGTTGAAGTGAATTTGTGGAAAAAAGTGAAGGGACCTGGATTTGTAGGCAAATCCAACTAAACTGGATACTTCACTTTTGAAAGGAGAAGTTCAAATGGAGGTCTAGTTCCTGCAAGATTCAGACTTCTACAAACTTTTAAATTTGGCATTATGGGCTATCGGGTGCAACTGGAGACCTTTTCGAGAAAAGCAAAGTCAACCAGACATTGCAAAGAAAACGAGATGAACCCAATTTTCAAAATTCAAAAGGTACAATTTGCTTGGAAGTGAGACCTCCACAAATAGTAACTTTTGCAAAAAACTTTGACAGTGAACCAAACATACAGAAAGGACTATGGAAACAAGCCTTGGACTGACTGGAGGGACAAAACCTGCAAATGAAGGGACGTGGATTTGTAGGTGTAGACATGCAAAACTAACATCATGCATTAATCATATTTAATCATATTCACCTATCAAATAAATCAAGTTTATTTGATCTCCTATGGCTATCACACTTAATTGAATAAATCAAATTATTTAATTAATCTCCTAAAGTTCTTCCATTTAATTAAATCTCTAAATGATCATTTTCCTCTCATTTGATTTAAACAAATCCAAAAATTTAAATCAAGTGTCACATCACCTAATCATCAGCTTAATTAATCAAATCCATGATTAAAACTAAGCCTAACCTATGTCCCATCCTCTAGTTTTTCCCACTTGCACAAAAAATCATTTATTTTGATTTATTAACAGCTCTATTTTTCTCACAAAACATATTCCCAAAGAATATGACCTCATTAACTCCATTTGTTTGACTTTTTTGTCCAAACAAATTTCTCTCCCAAGGCTCTCAACCATATGCATTTAATGCTATTTTTCAAATTTTAAATTGGCACATTGGCCAAAATGTGCACAACCCTCATCCTCTCACATCTTGACAAGTGGCATCTTGTCATTGGCTCGTGAATGATCCCACATTCATCCAGATCCTTCCATCTTTCAAACTTGAATCTATAAATGTAAAGCATTTCTACTCCAACACACAACAACACTAGTATCCAGCTTGATGCATAATCTCTTGCATTTTCAGCATTATCATTTTGGCATCTTTTGCTTATCAGGGATTGGGAAAGGGCTCTCTTTTCACATCAAGGAGCACCAACCCCCCTATGGGATTAAGGTTTGATTCATTTTAGATAAGTTTGTATAATTGTAAGCCTTCTTTGTATGTTTTTGTTATCATGTTTTCTTATCTTAAATGTGATCGAGGATTTCATAGGGAGCATTGTATTTGCCTTGTTTAAACTAATGCTAACATGGGTCTTTGTTTGAGCAAGATTGCAGGTTAGTGCTCACATTTTGGTGCCCACCGTGGGGCTCTCTATTCCTATTTGTTTACGTTAAATGCATTATACAGGAATACAAAGTCTTTATTTATGTCCTTAATCGGTTTGAATGCATTAAAATGGAATAGAAACTCTTTATTTCTAATCATAATTAATTTGCAGAATACCTTTTTATAATATCGAGGATTTGTTTAAGGCCTATACAGTTAGTCAATATGTTTATATGCCTTCTATATGCACCCACATGCCTTCTTCGGTCTTGCTTTGATGGATGTCCACACCCTGTTCTAAGGCTCTCATGAGGACTTCCAAATCAATAATTCTATGATTTTTATTCAATATTCTGATTGCCAGATGAACTTCCCATGTGCACAACCAAGTCAGGTTATAGAAACAATCTTTTTGGATCCAAATATTAATTCATAGTCACCTGAAATCTCAGATACAGGGATGAGAATTGTCTATGTCCTGTACCGATGTATCTTTATGACTATTTTAAATGCAACATATCTGTCACCCTATTAATATTCTTGAATACCCCATTTCAAAATGATGTCCTCCTCTTACTCCTTGTATCCCATCTCTCCTGGTTATGGCCTAGAAGGCCTACCTGCAAACTTTACTCGCTGCGTTGAATCTATACCCAATATTCATAACTTAGTTTTGTTTGTATGTGGAGCATAATAGATAAGTTTTATGTGAAATTTGCAGGTGGGCAGAGAGGATATTGGCAAAGGTTTGAGAATTTTGCTTTACGCCTGCTAATAGCTTTTTCATAAAAGATTTCTAGAGACCTTTTTTTTAACAGATCCATTGTATGCTCATCTGGTGGTCATGGCTTTCCATGAGACTGCGTCGTTGTAAGGAATGCTGCCAAATAGATCTCGTGTTTCCATTTTGTGTGTACCCTCCAATCATTGCATTCCATGAGATCACATTTCGGAGAAGTATTCTGTCAAAAAGTTTGCGCGCCTGTTCTATGCTTCCACTTTTGCATACATAACCACTCGCGTAGCTTATTGATTCAAGTAGTTCAGCAAAGGCCCCGCATTCTGTCAAACAGTTTGCATGCTTTGTCTCTACCTCTTTATTTTTTTTCATACAGTTCTTTAAAATTTTCGGTCAAACAATTTATGTGACTTGTCCGTGCGTCCTTCCCTTTTTGCTCACATATTTTATAAGACAGCACACAAATCGCACACTTCCTTTCATTCTAACTTTCCTTTATATGTTCGATAGCACATATTCTGCAAGGGATTTAGGTCTCTCAACTCTAGTGGACGCCTTTCGTAGACATTTTATAGCACTCAAGTGGCTGGCCTACACAATTATTAATAGCACTCAAGCGACTGGCCTACTACATTTCCACGATTGCTTAGTGCAGGGATGCAACGGGTAAGTACAGTTGAACGAGACATCGCGTAAGGAGTCACAGACAGTTTTATCTGACACAGTCAAAAGAAATGAGAATAGAATCCAATTTTGCAGGGATACAATAATGAAGGGCAGAGAGTTGGTGTAGGAGATCAAGGCGTCACTATTCTTCCCTCTTCACACGAACCAACTCTCCTATCACCACATCCTTATTGAGTTGAAAATCCAAGTCGGATGTTTCTTTGAAATCTTGTGCAGATTTCTTTTAAACTGTGTTAAATGCATAAATTTCTTAAATGACTCAAGATCAGTGCATTAAATCAAAACATATTGGTCTGCATTGAATCGTTGTATATTTTTTTTACAGCTGTCTGATCAGTGACCATCTTGTATTTTTTAATGCTCTGGCCTTTCTGATTGATTGCGCATCAAATATGGCTATATTAGTTGACATGCTTTTAATATTCACATGATTAATGCACACTAACTCTTTTGTTGATTTTGACTTGGGTTGAGTTGGTACGCATCTGCAAACTCAGGGGAGTACATTGTCATACATTGGCTGCACGGGGAAAATAGAGTCTCCCAACAACTTGTGGCCCTCTGGGTGGGCACCCTGGTCAAGCATCTGATGTAGTTGGAAAAACAGATCCTCACCTTCCTGACGGATCAGATCCTCATTCGAAAGAGGTTTGATATACCAGGCAGACCACGTGAGTTGCAGCCATCTTCAATCTCTTTTGGGTATGACGTGGAGCTGAGAAAAGGTGTACGCAGATAAAACTTTGTATCTATGTGATCTGTCAGACTCCATCCATACTTCATGAGATCTTGACATTATGATAGTTAAAGTATTACATTCTCAGTCATTGCGTAGACAAATCTGGTTACAATGCATAAAGCAGCTTCATGCTTCTGACAAAGAAAATCTTTGTTGACAGTTTAAAAAAAGGAAATCTTTCTTGTGAATGCTTAAGATTATTGCCTTATTTTTTTTAATGCTGCCTACCATAAGTGACTGCATACAAACCGATAGATTTAACAATCCTTGAAACCATTGAAGGTTACATGGTCGTTTCTCATTAATCTGTGTTCCTCTATATTTAATATTGTTGCTTTCATTAAATGGCTGTGTAGGGTACATGTAAGAAGAAATCAAGGTTTGTTGTGTTGCATTGAATGTTGACTATCATGTTCTCCAAGCTTTCCTTTTGCATTTACTATCGATGTCTAAGGGACATTCTGCACGATTTGAAGACTATATTGTGCAAGCATTGATGGGGAGTAGAAGCTAAAGTAATTTGATTGTGGAGATTAGATGAACAAAGACTATGGAAAGCAGGATTCTTATTAATGCTTCATTTATTAGTTCATAATCATTAGTCGTTTCATTTGAAATCATTCTATTGTTTGAAGTGAATGAACTTAATTAAATGATTTGATCCTCGTGTAATTGTTGTTTTTTTTGTAGGAGGAGCAATTTCATTTATGCAAGGAACATACATCATTGAAACATCAAAAACAATCTTTGGAGAATTTTGAGTTGAAAGAGGGCCTTGAATTCAAAACTCGAAAAAACATTTTTAAATGCTTAGAGCTACCATTTTCCGCTATTGTTTTCAGTTTTTTTTGGATTCTAAAAAGAACACTACAAAAGCTTTCATTTTGCAAAAAAAAGTTAAAAAGAACTTTAGACAAACTTACTAGATTTGGTTTGAGGTTAACAATTGAAAAAAAACAACTTTCATCTTTCCTTTTGCTGCTCTAAAAAGAATCCTAACCATTGCCTTGAGGAGTTAAAAAGAACATGTGCGTCTTTGTTTTGTAATCACTTACCAAAAGTAATATCCTCAAAAGGACGTATGCACTTCTCTCGCACTTTCTAGCGATCTTGAGAATCAAAAGTTTGTTTGATGATCTTAAGTAGTGTAAGTGATTGCCTTCACATTTCATTTGGGATAAAAAAATTGAACAAAACATCTTGTGAGTGTGAATGAAACATGTTGCATGTGTTCTCCCTTTGTTTTTAAACAAAGGTTGATCGAACTACGAATATGTTTGCTTGCTTTTGTTTATCTTAGAGGGTCTGTTTTGTGGGAAAAAATACTCACCCAAGGGAACGACCCAAGTGGTAACACACTAAAGCCAAGTGTATTTCCAATCGGAATATAAAAGTGGGTATTGGAACAAAGGCCAGTATCATGCGGTTGGTCCCGACGAGAAGGGCAACAATAGTCTCTCGCCGCATGGGTCAATCTCCATGAACAGAAAGTCCGAATTAAAACCCCTTGTGTAGAAAGGCCAAAATCTTAATATATTTGTTGGTGCAAAAGGTCATGTCTTTTGAAGCCGCCCCACATATACATGTGATTCTATTGTAGAGATGAAAAGTATGCCATGGAAGATTCATGGGTACTAACGCTTGGCTGACCCAAAAAACAAGTGCACTATAAGGGGGAGTTTGTGTGGTCAAGCATCTAATCATCCGCACTGACTATGCGTAGCTGGATTTATCCAAGTGGGATCCCAACAAATATTGTCTCTTCATCTTAAGATTGTACATGTTCTTGGAATCGAAAACACATTGCTTTGATTGAAAACATTTGAAAACAAACATTCACAACATCTTCAAAATTTCAAACCCTTTAGGAGAAGCAAACACCCTTGAACAAATTCACATGCTATTGCTTGTCCTTGGAATTCATATCCTTAGAGGCTTCTAAGCATTTGGATTTCATCTCAATTTGCTTAATAAAGTCAACAATAGGTAACATTTGCTTTGATTTCTTTGATTTCCTTGATTTTCACATAATGCACCTTGTGGGATAAAAAGAAAATTAGGACATTGGATATTTAGTTTGAAAAACTAAGCAAGAAATGATTGTAGTAAAAAACAAGTCATTAATCAAGATTAACCCCAATTGAACCCCACACATGTGCTTGCAATCTTCTGTCTTATGATTTTCCATGCAAACATTGATCTTTTGGTTTGAAATACTCTTAGGGAAAAGCATGTTCTTCAATATCTTGGTCTAGTAAACAAGTCCTCTTAGGTTCATCTAGGATCAAGTCAAACACTTCACCCATCTCAAACATCAATCAAATCCCATCTCACCAACAAACTCTTGGAAACTTAGAAAACATCATTCATGTTAGACTTCTAGGCAAATTCAAAATCACCTTGTTTGACTTAACACATTTAGTCAAACTATCCTCTTTTGTACGGGTTTACTCTAAGATAACACAACTTCCTAGAGTTTACAAGTGCATTATCACCTTGTTTGACTTAACACACTTAATCAAACTATCCTTTTGTGTATGAGTATACTCTAGGATAACACAACTTCCTAGAGCTTACAAGTGCATTATCACTTTGTTTGACTTAACACACTTAGTCAAACTATCCTCAATCAAAATCAAATCAAATCAAGTCCTAAAGTCTAGTATTGATCCAAGGTTCCTAAAAGTTTAAACATCCATATCATTCACCCCTTTCATCCTTCATCTCATCATTGGTCCTAAACCCCTCAGAGGTCAACAAGGTCAAAACACAAGAGGAACATGGAGTTCAAACTCGACTCATACATCACAAGTAATCCAAGTCAACCAAACTATCCAAGTGTCGCAATGCCAATTGATTATCAAAACTCACATTTATGCAACCCATACATGGCATCACTATCTCCTCCAAACCTCAATAGTACAACAAATGTGAGTATGCCCAATCTAAGTTGTGGACCATCTTTCCCTATTATTGACTTAAATGAAAGTCCAAACCTACAAATCTATCAACCAAACAGTCAATGCATGAGTCTTATTCCAAACAACATTATCCCACCAAATCCATACATGCCAAATACATGTTTACCAAACATAAACATATCAAATCCATACTTGGTGAACTTTGGGATAGATGCAATTGCAAATCAAACCAATGTTGTTCAAAATCCCAACAGTATATTGGCAACTCCATGTATTGATCCAAGTCAAGGTAACACCATGCAAAATCAAAATTACCTAAGTCAAGGCAATGTGATTCCCAACCACAACAATGTTCAATTTCAATCTATCATGCCAAATCTAAACATCACACCAAATCAAAACATTATCCAGAATCAACTTGTCCATGATCCCAGGCAAACACCACAAGGATGCATTCCAAATCTACTTGCTCTACAGCCAAGTCAACCATATCAAGAATGTCAAGGTCAAATCTTGCAAAACAAAATTGCTACACTCAAAAAACTCATCGATTCATATCACCAAGAGACATCTCCACCCCAAAATCAATACACTCTTCCATTGGTTGAACCATGTCATCAAAGCATTGAGTTGTCTCCACAATCACATCAAAAACAATATCTCCAATGTCAAGAATTTGGATATCAAGATCAACAACAACAACAAACCCAACCTCCACATTTCCAAAATCGATCGCCACAAGGTCAATTTAAAGTACCAATCTCACAAGGTAACAAATGAAAATACACACCACTTGGGGAACCAATCAAATTGGTCTTGCAACGGTTGGTACAAGAAAATCTCATTAAAATCCCCGTTTATGTGAATTATCAAGAGCCCATGGTGAAACTACCAAGGTATAATGAGATACTTTTGTGATTTTCACAAAGTAAAGGGGCACACAACATCAGATTGTATTCGACTCAAAAATCTCATCCAAGATTTGATTGATCAAAAGCTAATAGCTATTGGGGATAATAATCAAAGTTCAACCACTAGCGATAGCATTAAAAACCTCCCCACCACAATTGTTGAAAACAATGATCAAGATCTATCCATTAATGAGCACATTGAAGATGTTTCCACCTCAACCAATGATCAAATCAACACACACCAAGAGCCACTTTTCAATCATGATCAAAACTCATGAACAATGCCCAACAATGATCCAATCCAAGAAACATTAACATCATTTGATCCTATGGTTGAAAACATTGACAATCTCTCCACCATAACTACTGAAGATAATGATCAAGATCAATCCATCAATGAGCACTATGAAGATATGTCTACCCCATCCAGTGATCAAATCAACATTCATCAAGAGCCACTTTTTTGTGATCTATTTCAAGATGTGTTAACATTATTTGATCCTATTGACATAATCCAACCAATCCATCTCGAGATATCCTTCCCAATCCTCGTGTTACTTAAACACTATCCTTGCATTGTTGTGTATCCTCAACGATGTTATCATCAAAACTCCATCAATCTAATCGATCAACCTTAAGCTTGGTTTTCAACAAAATCCCAAAACAAAGCACTGATATCATATCCATATCCAAATCATCAAAATTATGCAAAAATAAATCAAAAATCCAAAAACATCCAAATCATTTAAAATCCAAAACATCTCAAAAAAGTCAAAAAAGGTCAAAAACATGGCATCTGAACGTCTCTGAGTTTAAACGTAGACAAGGCTAATCCTTGATTGGCCCTTGAGACACAAAATCCAAAAACATTCAAAAATCTCGAAAATCAAAACAGCCTCAAAACATTTCAAAACATCAAAAACATCCAAATATTTGAAAAAACCCAAAATGGTGCATCTGTCTAATCTCGCTTTCACCTGAAATAATCATCATTCATAATAAATCAATCGTCGCCCTCATCCTTTGGCGAAGCAATCAGAAGCAAGCCTAGCAAGTTAAAAAGTGAACACCTAATCATCAAAAGTCTCAAGTCTAGGTCAGTAAGTCAGCAAGTTGGTCAGCTCGGAGTATCAATAGCTTATCAAACAATTGATCTCATCATCACCTGATCACAACATGTCCTAGGAATGTGACCTTCCTACGATGGACATCAACATCAAGCATCACCGTAGTTTAGTCTTTGGCTAGCGATACAAAGAACTTTAGCTTGTTTGTTTACTTTATCTTGGTCTTTTTGACTTATCTTATTGCGCTCATTTCGATGACTTCTCAATGATATCAAAACAAAGGGATTTAGAGAGAAAAGAATGGGGCAACAATCACTATCTTTTTATCTGTTGTGCTTGTTGGCTATTCTTGTATAATAACCTTGGCGAATACTTGCTTTGTTAGGTATGTATGGAAGATGTTTGAATACCTTGTTGACTATTGCATTGATAGGTTACGCCTTTCCGTGCTTTGGTCTGAGATGTTTGAAGCTTCTGAAGTACATCCTAGTAAGGTTTTTGTATGTCAAGTGTGAACAAGATCCTCCTATCTGTTTGGTGAGTCAAAGTCCATCACACTAGGTGCACCGCCATCTTAATTCTTTATACCTTGATGCATCGTACCTATGTGTGTTATCAAACATAAGGAAAGTTATGCTCTTTATTTCTCCCATCCTTGGATAAGCAATACATCATCATCATTCATCATCATATCTAATAAAGTCCCCATGACTAATAGACTTGTTGGACTTTTGCATCTTTTTGAATTCAAGGGTTGATCCCTCTCATTCTTCTATCCTTTTCCACGCTAACATAAGTATCATTTCATCAATACATCCATCCTACATCCGTACTCTCATCCTGCATAATCATGTCATATCATCATAGGACATCATCCCTCATCATCCATGCATTGCATAATCATTTAAGTTGTTTAGGATAATATAGATTTGTTATTCTAAACATCTTACAACCATCTCATTTACATCATCATTATCATATAGATATGTTAGTCTAACCATCCATACATTCATTTTGAACCTCTTTGTCGCAAGATCGCCCTCAAATTGAACTTCTCGCTCGATCTCATGAGGGGGCAATGTACTAACGTACTTCTTTCTGCTAGGGCATCTGAAAAAATCATTTTTTTTTTAATTTGGATGTCTGCGGCATCATTCTTTGAACCAATGCAACAAGTGCATTGCTTCAAAGAGGGCCAAAATGTAGACATGCAAAACTAACATCATGCATTAATCATATTTAATCATATTTGCCTATCAAATAAATCAAGTTTATTTGATCTCCTATGGCTATCACACTTAATTGAATAAATCAAATTATTTAATTAATCTCCTAAAGTTCTTCCATTTAATTAAATAAACCCAAATGTTTAATTAAATCTCTAAATGATCATTTTCTTCTCATTTGATTTAAACAAATCCAAAAATCTAAATCAAGTGTCACATCACCTAATCATCAGCTTAATTAATCGAATCCATGATTAAAACTAAAGCCTAACCCATGTCCCATCCTCTAGCTTTTCCCACTTGCACAATAAATCATTTATTTTGATTTATTAAAAGCTCTATTTTCCTCACAAAACATATTCCCAAAGAATATGCCCTCATTAACTCCATTTGTTTGACTTTTTTGTCCAAACAAATTTCCCCCCCAAGGCTCTCAACCATTATGCATTTAATGCTATTTTTCAAATTTCAAATTGGCACATTGACCAAAATGTGCACAACCCTCATCCTCTCCCATCTTGACAAGCGGCATCTTGTCATTGGCTCATGAATGATCCCACATTCATCCAAATCCTTCAATATGTCAAACTTGAATCTATAAATGCAAAGCATTTCTACTCCAACACACAACAACACTACTATCCAGCTTGATGCATAATCTCTTGCATTTTCAGTGTCATCATCTTGGCATCTTTTGCTTATCAAGGATTGGGCAAGGGCTCTTTTTTCACATCAAGGAGCACCAATCCCCCTATGGGGTTAAGGTTTGATTCATTTTGAATAAGTTTGTATGCTTGTAAGCCTTCTTTGTATGTTTTTGTTATCATGTTTTCTTATCTTAAATGTTATCGAGGATTTCATAGGGAGCATTGTATTTGCCTTGTTTAAACAAATGCTAACAAGGGTCTTTGTTTGAGCAAGATTGCAGGTTAGTGCTCACAGTAGGCAAATCCAACTGTACTGGATACTTCACTTTTGAAAGGAGAAGTTCAAATGGAGGTCTAGTTCCTGCAAGATTCAAACTTCTACAAACTTTTAAATTTGGCTTTATGAGCTATCAGGTGCAGATGAGGACCTTTGTGGGAAAAGCAAAGTCAACCAAACATTGCAGAGAAAACAAGATGAGCCCAATTTTCAGAATTCAAAAGGTACATTTTGCTTGGAAGTGAGACCTCCACAAATAGTAACTTTTGCAAAAAACTTTAACAGTGAACCAAACGTACAGAAAGGACTATGGAAACTAGCCTTTGGACCAATTGGAGGGATAAAACCTGCAAGTGATTATCTTCTTTGCCTTAACGAATTTGAGAAAACTTTCAAAATGACCAAGGCTTAATTTTGGACAATCTATCCAATCGTGATGAAATTTTAGTATAGAGCAACCCAAATTAAACAATTAAAAATACACATGATTGTTTGAGTCCTAAACTCAAACAAGTGAACAGTCACATTACACTATTGAGTAAGCTTAAATTACCCTTTGCAGGTGACCTTCCTTCCTTTTTCTACTTTATATTAAGGAATCTTTCTCTCACAACATACTTATCCTAAATTTCTATAGGTTAGGTCTCACACCATAGAACTACTTCACTACATTGTAATAAACACACGTACTTTCAAATTCCTTCAAATGCCACCTTTACTACTCTTAGTTTGCCTCTTATCTCCACCAATACAATACTGTGTTTATGGGAAGGAAAGAACAAACAACTTGCAATATGTATTCAAGAGATTAGTTAAGAGCAAGTATAAGAGAATGCCCAAAAACCATCTACTAGATGTATTTAATTGCCTTTGCATGCCATTAAGTTACAATCTCTCAATTGCCATTTTATAGGTCAAACACCTTTCCCCCCACAAATGACACCTTATGTAGCTTCTATCTAGCATATTGGAGCAAATATCTTTTAGCGATCCACAGAGCACATATGTATAAAACCAAATAAACAAATAACTTGTTAGTACCACATTGCCCACAAACTATTTTAGAAATATTCTTTTGAACCCATTATTAAACAACACTAAACTCTTATACCAAAAATAACATTGTACTAAACTTTTATGCCCCAATAAAACAATATATTTCAATTATTATATTTTATTTTTATGAGATTTGACCCAGGTGTTTTAAATCATCTCAAGATAACCACAGTAAGTAGTGTCAATACCCTTGTGACATTTTCCTCATCTATGATGGTAATAATTACAAGGCAATGGGAACCATTTAGCATAGTGCCTTTAATCATTTGTTAGTGGAGGGGAGAGGAACAAAGAATGCAATCCGCTGCTTTGGGCTTTTCACCCTCTAGCCTCTTTTCCCATTGCCAAATCTAATATATCTTTCCTTACCTAATACCTATAAAAGACTTCACTTAATTAATATAATCTTTCCTCTATATGGAAAACTAGGCAAGAGGCAAAATTTATTGCCATGATATCTCCATTTAGTTGCAAAGTGCAATCATCAACAATTACAGTATGGCAATTTCACCTGTATAGCCTGCAACTATTTACTCTACTTAGCATAACCAAGCATTAATAATATCGCCATGCATTTCATGTAGCTTCATCAACTGTGGATGCGACACTTTCGAAAATCACAAACTAGTACTATTTGAATCCACCTGAAGGGTTAGAAATGTAAGGCAAGATACATTCCTTCAAAACTGAATACAAAAGAAGTGATATTGCCCCTATTTCAAGGCAAAAATTTGGGAGCAAATCCAACATATGAAAGCCAAAAAGCATTTCACAAAAATGACATATCAAAACAAGGGCATGATTAATGATGTAAATTAAAGTAAAAACACAGTGAACCCACAGAAGGATCTCTAACAGTATAAGCATCGTAACTTTTAACAGTAAGAAGTCAATAAATTTATTAAACTGTTGAGCATAAAAATCAGCCATTATGAGTGTCCATCATGAAGACAAAATTAAAGAGTTAAAAAATCTTTGAAGAATATTACAAATTGATAAGACGACTGTTGACAGATTTGCATTCTTGAATAATTTCCTCCTCATCAAAGAGCTCCTCAAGTGTGAAATGCTCTCTCTCCAACAGTGACTCCACCTGTAGCAGCATGTGATACGAACATTAGCAGAAAGCATTCTTGTGCACAGTTCAAAAGAAATAAATAATAATTGATTGCATCAAGTACAGTTTTCCTATACATTAACAATATGACAGAAACGCAATAAAAATAGAAAAGAACAAATGACTGAATGAGCAGAAAACATCAAAAACAAATATTAACAACATAGTTTGTTGAGTTGCTATATAAATAAATAAATACATATATCTGTATATCCACAGTATTTCCAGGACAGGTACAGCAGCAAATGTGGGAATGTGTTCCCAGGATGGCAGGGGATGAGGGGTCTTTTTGAGGATGGCAAGGGGCAGCAATTATAAAACGAGGGAAAAAATTTAAAACAAACTAAATTTAAATTATTCATATTATAAGGCAATTATAAGGTACACCTGAGTTGGCCTAGGTACACCTGAGTTGGCCTAATGGTGGAGAACTTGTACTCTTGAAAGAGAGGTCACAAGTTCAAATCCTGCAAGGGGTAAGGTATGTACACTTCGTATTGTGGAGCACAAGTTAGGTGCCTCCCTCATATTGGAAGTATGAGGAGTCCCATATACTGTAAGCCATCTGTACACCCAAAAACAGACCGCCTGGTATCGTGGACTATAAAAGGACCTTTCCTTTCTTTTTCATATTCATTACAGAACCAGATTACACAATATTAGAGTCGAATTAGGAATTCACAAGTCAACACACAAATTAGCAAATTTCCATAGTTTTCATTGCCTGTCTGCATATATAGTACAACGAAATGCCCAAAGGATAAAAATATAAAATGGGCACATGAATATTTTTCTTGGGGGTAGCATATGCAGCTCAAAGAATAGTTGGCTGCACTTAGCATATAGTTGAGCACCAAGTATACTAAGTCTGATAAAGTTGATTATAGTATTATAATTATGCTATTATATTGAAAAGATGTTATCAAGGATTACAACAATGAATGGTAACCTTATATGTAGGTGAACTCATTGTATTAGGACACCATTAAGCTAGATCAAACTAGGTCAATCTATTGTTATTTATCTTTGTTACTTACATGCATAGTTGATTGATGATTGCTGTTCTAGTCTATTATATCCTGCTATCACATTGAGTTAATTTACTTTCCTAACTAAGTAGTAAAGAGACCATATGTACATCTACAATGAAGCTAATGCATTGGAATGCAGATGAACAAGTTCGCACTTCTCAGATATATCAAAAGTATCTCAAATTTAGGATCTTATTTGAGTAGAAAAATAAATTTTCAGTTGAGTAGCTAGACAGATGTGGATTAAGCAGATTCACAGAATGATATCTACTTCAGTATATGCTTTCAGGCTACAATTTAGAGTGGTATCTTGGATCTGCAAAGGCCTCGTGATCTGCTGAAGCAAAATACAAAGATGCCATGGATGCCACACCCGAAATAGATTACATTTGAAGAATATTAGACAACAAAAATTTCAGACAATCTGTACCAACACCATTGAAATGTGACAGTGAAAACACTATCAAACAGGCCAGAATCCAATCTGTGCATAGTTCGTGCAATTGTAACACAGATTCAAAACAAAGAGATTGAATTAATTTTCTAGATTTTTTGGATGGTTTAAAAACCTACAAGCCAAGCAGAATGGCTGGCCATCCCTTGGATGATCAAGGGACTTCAGGGACGTCCCTGGCAATCACAGCTGTCCTGCCCCCTCCTGACTGTTTCTGAAATGTTTCTGGTCCGCCCAGGGACATTTCTGAGACATGCCCCATTCCCCAAAACATGATGGGGTTGGAGATACCCAGAAAGACCCAAGGACACATCTCTGTGTACAATGATATTATAAATGGCAAAGTTTAAGAGTTGAATCCCAAAGAACAGTTCACAATCTGCACTAAATGCATGGATCGTGAATATATATGTTGCCATTATCACAATGTGTGCAAAGTTGCAATGCCACTATAACAAAGAACTCGACCACACAAACATTCATGCCTTACAAATATACTTCAACAAGAATAACACAAGTAGCAGCATATGAAATATAAACCAAATTGTATTGCAAATTGCATAATTGCAGTTTCTGTAAATGAAAAGTGTTGATTTCGTAAATAATCAGAGTAATATTTATTAAAGAAGAGCCTTGCTCTTATAGACCTTAAACATCCTACAAATTAGGGAGAAGATTTAGTTAATTGAAAGAGTCAACTAAACATTAACAGAAACAAACTAAAGCTAAACTTACGACAAACTGAAAAGTAAATAAAACTAAGATGACCATTATATTACATTTAATATTTAATACCCTCCATTAATGGTCATCGTACAAACAAAAAACTAAGTCTACCCATATCGTGTTGGTCATCAAAATGCATAGTGTGCAGACTCCTTCTGCTCAATCTACTCCGCTACGTGAGCACTTTGCTGAGATGGTTCCCGATCGGACTTCTCATCAGCCAACCGCTTTCTGCAATACCTTTGCATATGATCAATCTTCCCACAGTAATGGCAAGTAAAAGACTTCTTGGAGCCCTCCTTTGAATCGCCTTGTCCTTTCTGTTGAGTGGACTTGCCTTTGCCAACGTCCTTCACAATAAATGCTTGTTCAACAGTAGGAGACTCATTGCTACTCCCAAACTGCTTCTTCCACCGATCCTGTTGCAAAAGCAAATTGCACATCTCATCAAACTTCAAGTCAACATTGGTGGATGTAATGTTGAGCATTTCAATAAAGTGCTCATAGGAACGTGGCAAACTTTTCAAAGTGATCACCACCATACCATCCTCTTCTATCTTACGGCCAATGGCCTCCAATTGATTGCGAATATTTTTTACTTTCATCTAGTGCTCCTGCAAAGACACTTGGTCATCCATCATAATAGAAAAGAGCATATTCTTCAGAAAGAAGGCCCTTCCCTTGTCTGAGGTCTCATGAAGATCTTTCAAATGCTTTCAGATCTCTACAACAGACTTATCAGATGGTATTTCTAGTAACATCTCATCGGCAATAGATAATTTAAGAAGCATGATTGCCTCCCTATTGCTTCCATCATACTTGTCCTAATCCTTCCCAGCAGCAGTGGGACGAACTTCTGTACCAAGAACAAACGCATCCAGACATCGATACTCAAAGATGGTAAGCATCCTCTACTTCCACGTGTTGTAATTCTTTCCATTGAATCTCTGCGAACTTTCCAACATAATATTGGACAAAGACGCCATCCCTCTCGTTTTCCAAAGCATGAAAAACGAGGTAGCTCTATGATCAGCTAGTAAAACACTAGACAATCAACTGGCACAACACCCGATTTTTCAAAAATCGGAACTCAATAATTTTTTTCTTAAAAAAAATATTTTTCCCATTTTTTTTGTCAAAACTAGCTTAAAGAACTTTTCAAGCTGCAATGAAATCACGCAAACTTGGCACAGATTTCAAGGCACGAATTTCAAAGTACCCAAAAAAATAGACATCCTAGAAAATATATCCAAAAACCCAAAAAACACTGTGATCAGAATAAAATTTCGGCTTTAAATTGAGGATCAAAAAGCCAATTTTCAGAAAACCTAGCCGCTACAAACAACCCACGAACTAGAAGCAATCCCATCACAAAGACAAAAAACACTTCAAAACCACGTCCAAATACAGAGAAAAGACGCGACCAAATCTGCAAGAAAAAGGAGGTCGCGCGGATTTTGTTTATGCAAAAAACAACCAGCCCCAAAAAAATCGCGACACCCAAAAGGTTTCAAAAGAAAAGACGTTGGAAGATCTTGTAGAAGATGCGACCCTAAAAGGAACAAAATCGCACAACAAAAACTATATCAAAAAAACGCGTCCACCAAAAGTCACATGGGCTGAAAAAACACTCTAGATCACGCTAGAATTTTGCCAAGATATGTGAAGAAATTGCATCCAAAACCCTTTAAAAAATACGTCAGAAAATTCGCACAATTTTTCCTTCTCATCAAAAAAACGTGTATTCAGGGGAAAAATTTGCAGAAACCCTCAGTCGCGCGACCAAAAACGATTTCAAAAAGACACAGAAAACGTGTTTCAGACGCCCTCAAATGCAGAAAGAAACCCGCTTTATGAAAAGACACAATTTCAAGAGAATAATCCTCACGAAATTTCCCAGCAAAAAAATCACAAATTCTAAGAAGGACAATTTTCAGAAAATCCGAAAAATAAAGAGCCCAGGAGAAAATTCCGGCTTTGATACCATGTTAATTTCGTAAATAATCAGAGTAATATTTATTAAAGAAGAGCCTTGCTCTTATAGACTTTACAAACCCTACAAATTAGGGAGAAGATTTAGTTAACTGAAAGAGTTAACTGAACGTCAACAAAAACAAACTAAAGCCAAATTGAAAGAGTTAACTAAACGTTAACAGAAGCAAACGAAAGCTAAAGAGTAAGTTAACTACAGGTTAACTTACGACTAACTGAAGAGTAAATAAAGCTAAGATGGCCATTAATATTACATTTAATATTTAATATAAAGGAGATTACAGAGTAATATAATTACACAACAGGCATTATACAAATGCATTGTCACAATCTAACAGTACATAATTTATAAATTCACAATAGTTGTCTTTAGTTTTGAAATTACTTTTCCAGAACCTCAAGCTGAACTCATGCACACAAGTGAAGAATAAGATATCAATACAGGAGAATTCTGAATTTATACATGCTACCGAATAGAATTAATCCCAAACTAACATGGGATAAAAGTCATAGTACTGTAATTGAACATGTGAATCAAACAACAAAAAGGAAAACATATTCTATTACATAAGCGAACAAAATTATCCTTATACTAACTAAAGAGTAAATTTGATTTCTAGGAAAAACACAAGACCAAAACCACAATCCCCTCTAGCCTAACAGCAATCAACGAGGATAAAAAATTACATCTCCTCTTATAAAGTAGAAAGCAACTCAAAGTGAGAACAACAAAGTTTCTGAGCATCTTGATAACAATGTGCAAAATAAAATTTACAACAGACCTAATAAAAAGATCAAAAAGGGAATACTTTTTTGAGCTTTACATATCTTGAGATGTTTACAAGGCCTTTGGTACAAGATCTATGCAATGTCACCTTTTAAGAATTTATAACAATTAAATTATGCAATACAAAATTGCAAGGCCAAAGCCAACATTCCCGGTGGTTAGTAATGTTGTGTGCAGAAATATAGTCAGCAGATTTGCCTGTTAACCACCAAGTGCGTAGTTTGCATTCGATGGCATGACTCATATTTCACAGCAAAACAAAATCCAATCTACAGTCAGCATTTCTAATCTTTGAACAACATTCCATTGGCAAAAAAACGTATTCATAATTTGAAATAAAATCACCAATACTGAAAGGAATCACATGGATTGGTGAGGAACAATGCAATTTCCTCCAGACCAATAAGCTGGACACTTGGGTACTACAATAAAATTATAAGAAAATGAACTTGAATTCTTCAATGTGAAATCTATGTACTGGAACAACATTTGATGTTTTTACTTAAAAAATGCAATAGCCAACAATCATTTAGGGAGAGGGGCAACACTGTTTTAATCACCCTGACACATTTACTTGAGGATTATTGTAGAAGGCAATTGTCAAAATGGAAAAAATATAAAGAATTGCATTAAAGCACCTCCTTTTGTTTCACAGAACAAACAAGAGCAGCATATTTTAGCTGTGTATAACTAAATTCCAAAACAACTAGATACAAAACTACATAGACCATTGTTACTGCTTGGGTTGAAATTGAAAAAGAAAACATGAGAACTTCCTCTAGAATATTTTTGAAGGTATCATTAACATGTAAACAGGGGGCTACAAACTTGAGAAAAACTAAATGGCTACCTAAAACTCATGGTGGATGGCAATAGGCAAAGCAGAAATAATATGAAGGCTAGTTTCAACATATTCTAATAGGCAAAGCAGAAATAATATGAAGGCTAGTTTCAACATACTTCTATGAATTTTCCAAATAAACCAGACAAAAAAATCTTAAATTCTTGTCACTAAGGTCCTGGTCAGCTAAGTACAGAAAAGCATACACCATTGCAATGACCTAAAAATGTAACCAAAACTCCATTATCAGCTGGCATATAACCACATTCTCTGACCTGCCAGACAAGAATAATAATTCTAATAAAGGTCAAGTTTAATGCATATGCACATGTGTGAAATTTCCACCTATCTTGTATATCCATGTACAAAACCTCAACAGGAATCAAGATAGTGGCAAGAATATGACATGAGATTGAGAAAGCACAGCTGCTACAATCATGTATTCAGGAATAAACTGCTTCTAATAGTGTAAATAAGTAAATAACAGTTCTACAGAGCTCCAGATTTAGTAAGCATATGCAACAATAATATTTTACCTTATTTGCAGTTCACATCAGAATTACCCCATGAAATTCAAAATTAGAACAAACAGACAATGAGCCAGTAAGAAGAAATGGCTACACTGTAAAGTGTGATGACCAGCATGTATTGGGGTATAGATTACTTCTAACAGAATAAATAAGAGTTGTAAAAGACATCCAAATTTATTGTATGTATAGAACATTAATAATATCAGCTATGCCTGAATTGCTTTTAGCAATGTAAATGACAGTTTTAAAATAGGACATCATTTATGAGGTTTCAGGGCCTATGGTAGATCAGATGCAGGTTAAACAGTCGTCTCCTCCAGAAGGTTTCCTAAAGTTAAATTTTGATCGGGCAGCACATGGCAATCTGGGCGAGGCTGATGCTGGGGTGAGTGGTGATTCATGACTCTTTCAGCTGTTTTAACGGAGGGGGCTTTTTGTACCTCAAGGTTGAAATTAATAATGAGGTGGAATGAGAGAGTTATTCACAGGCTCTCATTGGTTTAGCTCTAGCATGAAGGTCACTCTTTGGTGGTTACTGGTTAGCTTTACCAAAGGCTATTTTCCAAATTGACAGCTCCACAGTATGCTGGATGAAGCTAAATCTTTTATGTTTAAAATTTTCCTGACATAAGCCTTCTTCGCTGTCTCTGAGGAAAGAAGTCGTTCACATTGTTCAGGTTTCAGCTTTGACAAATTTTGGTTATGGCACTTTAGTTAATGCTAGGTCAGTAGTGATCAGATCTGGTGGTGATTCAGGTGGTAGTGATGGCATGATTACTAGTTCGGCTTCAAGTGGTGCAGATGATTGCATTTTAGGCATTGGTGGTTAGGGGGTGACACATGGATGGTAATGCTGGCAGCTGGTTGTCTTCTCTGTTGCATTTTTGGCTCTGTTTTAGGGCTCTTAGTTTTTAGGTAGCCCTGAATGAGCATTTTCCCAATTGGCTATTCAGAAAGTATGTCTTCTAATCTAATGCACATTGGGCGGGGAGGCCTATAGAACACCCTTAAATTATATCACCAACTTAAAAAACAGTTCTAAGATAGCTCTTATTTTCTGGGTGAGTGACCCTATAGAACCCTCATTAATTAGTTGACTTTCTTCTAAATATAAAAAGGGTTCAGGTTCATAATGTATATGCAACAGTCCAATAATTTTCAAATTAATATATGTCCTTAGCATAAATTATCAAATTGGAGTTGGCAGAGGAAGATTTGGCAGTGGTTGCCATGACTGAGTTAGACGATTTGAAACAACTAAAAAAACAGTTCAAAAATAGCTCTTATTTTCTGGGTGAGTGACCCTATAGAACCCTCATTAATTAGTTGCCTTTTTTTCTAAATCTAAAAAGGGTCCAGGTTCGTCATGTGTATGCAACAGTCCAATAATCAAAAAATTAATATATGTCCTTAGCATAAACTATCAAATTGGAGTTGGCAGAGGAAGATTTGGCAGTAGTTGCCATCACTGAGTTAGATGATTTGAACCTTAGGGTTCTTGCAGCTAGCTTAAAAATCTTGGAAGACAATTTGAAACCCTAAGGAGCCACTTTCAAGCAATTTGATAAAACCAAGGCAGATAAAAGTGGTGATCATCTCCAGGTCAGCAGTATCCCACACAAACTGCAGCATCCCAATAGTGCCCTGCCTCCACAGAGGCCCAATGCAGACACAGCTGCCCCCCCCACCCCCCCTGCAAGAAACTCAAACAGATATTCCAAAATCACTTCAAGGGCCCATAAAGCTCTTTATCATATCTACAGCATTTGGGGCTTGATGTGCACCTTACCTAGAGTGTGCAGCATATTCTAGTGTTTAGGTGGAAGCAGACAAGGGAGGAACTGCTTGTGACCTCAAAAGAGAAGAAACTCCTCACAATCCAAACAGGGGAACCAATTTCCAAAGCTGGTGGTCAGAAGGGGCATAGAAGCCAAGAGCGGTGTCAGGGCAGATGGAGGTAGTCTTAGGAAGTGGCGGCAGTTGGCATGGAGTCAATTTTTATTGGCCCATTGGCAGTAGACATGGTTCAATTCAAGAAGAGCTGGAGGTCGTGAACAGCAAGAGGTAATGTCATTCAGAAAGTGGCTCAACATAGGCTTGAGATAGGGAATTATGATCGGATAGTATATCAATCAATGAGTGCCTTGAGTCACCATCTCACTATACTCACTTGCTATTTGGGTTTCTTATTCTCTTGTGTGGTCTTGTTTAGTAGTTTATTTTGTTCTGTATCTTGATTTCCACTAGTATGCTCTTTGCAGAGATATTGTTTGTAGCTCTAACCATGTGTCCAGGCTTAATGCCCACAGGAAGAGTTATTACAGGCAAGGGTCACTAACACAATCCCTCATTTATCTATCAAAAATAAAGGTTTTAAAAGAGCTGCAGATTTTCTAGGTGCGTACAACAGTACTAACCACACCTTTTTTATATCTGAATAAATTTACTGTACGGTAATCAAGAATCAAATTAAAAGGCCAGCAAATGATAGGACTACAGAAAGACAGGGCTATAATTATGTAAAACCCTTGTTACATATACGGGCATAATTGCTTCTAGCAGTGAAAATGGCAGTTCTAATTAAGGTCCAGTTTTGTTAGGAGCACAAAGTCAGTAATATTTATGCACTATTTATAATACAAACCAAAGCTGCAAAAGTCAAAATCAGAACCAGAAGACAACAATGAAGTGAGAAAGCACAACTATTCACCATCACATTGGCAGTGACATATATTTAGGGCCTAGATTTATTCTAAACTTATAATTTGCTTGCTAATAACATACAACAATAATAATTAATTGCTGCTTTGAATTTCCAGTTAAAATCACCTTGCAGTATTTAAATTGAGGCAAGCAAACAACACTATAGTGAGAAGACATGACAATTCATTTTGCATTCAACTCCAATCATATAGTAAGGCCCAACTAATTTTAACAGAATGACACAATAGGAGGTCAAAATTACTTCACATTAATAATAATGATATTTAAGCCCCATCTTGTTTTTTCAAAATATATCGAATTCAAAATTGGAACAAGCAACAAGACAGTTAAAATACACAGGGATTCATTATTGTCAGTAACTTTGAAATGTTTTGGTGCTTGAAAAACTTGTAAAAAATGTAACTAACAATTCTAAGTGAGAACAAGGTCTTTTACTTCGCAGAAGCAGCAGTAACATGCATGAGCTACTTCCTGTCACACGTGATTCCCCTAATGCTCTTGATTCTAAATTGCTAATAACACTGAAAATTGTTTTGGCAAGTTTGTTTTAAACCCTGCTTTATATTTCCACGTAAAATTACTCAACAGGATCCAGAATTGGGACAAGCAGATAAGACCAATGTAAGAATGCACAGCTACATACAATTGTCTGCAACAGTCATCTCATGAATTGAACCCTAGAATGGTCCTAACAGTGTGATTTATTTCCTTCGGCTGTATTTTAACGCTACAATATACAAACTTATAACCTGCTGTATCAACTTGAAATACTCTGTGGCATCCAAACTCCCTCACATATTAGACATTAAATTGCTTCTCTAAGAACTCTTTAAGCTCCATTTCGCATTTCCAAGTAAATCAATCCAGAAAACTTAAAACCAGAGCAAGAAGCTAAAGGGACACAGCAAGCGGCTTCTGTCATGTATGGGTCCCTAAATTGCAGCTAATGATGAAAATTATTTCTACAACTAAATTTAACCTCACTGCATTAGAGTCCACAACTATTCACCTGTCAATTTCAATAGAAAATTGCATTTCCTCGGGTTCCTCAAAAAGCACACATCAGCAACCAATCAAAGAAACTAAGGGAATGACATGACCAGAATTGCTACTGACTCTCATGCGGCACTGCTGTCAATTATTGAGCATAAAACGCTTCCAACAAAGTAATTATTCTTCTTCAACTAATTTTTAACTCTGCGACGATTTAAACAGCAACCTAGGAGTCTCAGTTTCCGCACAAAGTATGAATTCCTCAAATTCCACACAAAATACACATCGACAATCAAACAAAAAGAAGCCAAAAATCTAAAACCGCGAAGAGAACAGCTAATGACTGTAGTACGCCACTGCCATCATTTATTGAGCCCTAAACCTTCATTAACATGAAAGAAAAAAATCTACAGCTAAATTTAAGTCCACATAAATTAAATCCAAGACACAAATTTCTCAATTTCCGCTCAAAGGATGAAATGCCTCGTTTTCCGCACAAACACGCATTCGCCGAGTTTCCACACAAAATACACTCATACGCGATCGGACAAAAAGAAACAGAAAAAGAAAAAACATGGAATGGAGCGGCCTATGTACCGGAGATGTGGTGGAGAGTCCAGCCATGCGCCAAAACATCTTTGCGAAGCGCAGCGACGGGTATACCACAGAAATCCGTGGCTAAAAACCTCGCAACAACCGGTATTCCAACAGTCTTTTCACGATCTACTGATCCAAACGTAGAACAATCCCAGATTAGCTCATTAAACCGCTGTCCTAGGCGGAGGTCTAGTTTTCGAACCCTAGTAGACCTTTCTATCTCTACTCTCTTCCGTCTAAATTTCTGTCCACAAAGTATTCACGTTGAGCTCGTGAAAATGCGTAAGGTGATCAGATAACGATTGGGAAACTCCGAGAATTCGAACCCGTGACGCTGATCAAGCAAACCCTGGCGCCGTTGGTTGCAGATGAAAAGAAAATAATTATCAGAAGGCAAAAGAAGAACCCTCCTCGATATAGAGAAAAATAATATAAAACGAAAACAAGAAAAAAGAAGGGCGACAAGCAAAATAGGGGAAATGAAATTGTAACTAAGGATTTTTTTAAAATTAATAATAATAATAATAATAAAACTGAATAAATTGGGGGAAAGCTGAGAAGATAAAGTGTGAAAATTTGAGTAGGGCTTGGTTATATTTTTTCTGGGTAAGTTTGGGGTTGATAAGGGGAAATTTATTGGAAGTAAATTTTTGGATATTCTCTATGGTGGACTAATACTTATTCATTCCACGTGTTTTGTTTTTAATGGAGGAAAGTTGGGTTGGTTGTGGGATGTAAGCTTTTTTAAGGGAAAAAGGAAGAACCTATTTGTGACAAATGGGTGGATGTAAGGCTTGCCTTTTTTAAGATTTTTAAGGTATGTTGAATTATGGGGTTTTAAATGGGTGCGTATGTATGAGCAATAGAGAAGTTATACATATGTGTAATGGATTCATTATTCATTTTTCATTTTTTATTTTTTATTTTTTATTTTTTGGAATTATGAAGTGATTGGAAAATTTGATGAGAATATTTAATATATTAAATGTTGATGAGCAATAGAGAAGTTATACATATGTGTAATGGATGAATTTTTTATTTTTTATTTTTTGAAATTATAAAGTGATTGGAAATTTTGATGAGAATATTTAACATATTAAATTTTGGAAAAATAAATATGATTAAATTATATAATTGTAGAGAAGAAAAGTGTATATATTTGTATTCTTATTTTTTGTCTTATATAATTTTGAGTCAATGTTACCATGCATGATTTTTGTTAATAATTTGACTATTTTGGTCTATTTATTAATTCATTTTTTGATCCAACATTTTGTTATGGCACATCTATGTGTTGAGTTTTACCTAATATAGTTTCAATTGCTTATTCATCTTGGACTAGATGACGATTGTTATTTTTCTCTAAACAAGATCACACCTTCAATCATATTTCTTGAATTATATTATAGGTTTAATCACATCTCCCTCTTTCTAAATTTAAATTATTGTATTATAAGGCTAATAATCTCAAGATTTAATTATTACTCATCAACATTGGCACCAAAAATTTAAATTGCGTGTCTAAAGTTACTCATGATCCAAAAAAAAAAAATTAGCATGGGTGCCAAAATTTTGAATTGTGTGTCTATATTTATGTATATAAAACATCATACTAGGAAACTTGCACATCATCAAATGATCCAAAAAAATGCATAAGCATCAAAAACATTTTTTATCCTATAGACAATTAATCATTAATTACCATCAAACATTACCATCCCTCAACATTCAACAATCAGCATGCAATGTTAAGGCGCATCCCAAGTACATTTTGTTGATGGGTGTTTTTGCACACTTTCTCAAAACAGGCAATGCGTAGGTGCATTACCTCTCTTGAAAGGAAATATCCAGCAAGTTGTTGAAAATCGCCCCAAGGTCTTTCGGGTGTCAAGTCATGACTTGCATAAAATATCTCAATTGATGTTTGATATGATCTTGCTGGTAATCACAGGGCGAACTTACGTGAGTTAAGCTAGAAGAGGAATTGGATCTGCAAATGGAGTTTCTAAGGTGGGGAAGTTATTGTACATTTGTTGTAGGTTCAAACAGTAGTCTTAAACTCCATTTCTAATTTAAGATTTGGCTTTACAATGTGCAATGAACCTTAGCATAGGTTATTTCTATAAAAAAAAAGAAAAAAAGGGCAGGGAAAAGAGAGGATTCCTGGACCTACAACTACTAATGAACAATGATCATGGAGGTTTCCACTACGGATAG
Source organism: Sequoiadendron giganteum (assembly GCA_007115665.2). Lineage (NCBI taxonomy): Eukaryota > Viridiplantae > Streptophyta > Pinopsida > Cupressales > Cupressaceae > Sequoiadendron > Sequoiadendron giganteum. The sequence goes on along the minus strand of CM021107.1, from coordinate 537,863,109 downwards.
CTTCCTTAAAACAAAATTCCACTTAACCAGAAATTTCATAGTGTCATGAAATATGTGCTATCTTTTAAGGACTGTAGATTTTTTATCATTCATTCACCATACATATGCATGAACAAAGATAAAGATTTAAAATCAGCTTCAAATCAAAATCCAGACTAACTTTGCACAGTCATTTACCAACAACAAACAGCTAAAAGTATGGACAAGGAAGGCATCTACACAGCAGAAATCTTCATAACCATGAACAGCATTACTAAATCTACCAAAGTTAACTAAAAGGAAATGGAACAACAAAGTAAATTTTAACTAGATTATCTAACTACTAGAGATGAATCATGAAACATGAGAAGAAACTCAGAAATGCACCAAATTCAATGTATTCTTATTAAAAAAATTGCAGCATGTCATTACAACAACTCAACTCTCCTTGAAAATGAGAGGAGGTCCCTTATTTATAGTGTCCCAAAAGTAGAATATGTGGCCAGGATTGATTTACATTTGTGTGGCCACAATTCACTGTAACCTAGGGTTCTACCTACCCCCAATATATTACATTTTAAAATACATTTTTATCCATATCCCTATTTTGTTTTTTAGTGGCAACACTGTAGCGTTTTTGTCCTTTTGTTGATTGCTCTTTGTTGCAACTATTCCTTTAGCAATTATTCATCAATAACAAGGTTGCCTTCCTGCTTCTTCAAAGCTGCATATTCTATGAATTTCAGGATCACTGGTTGAATCTTATCGACCTCTATGATGTCGGATCTCAGCACCTAATAACTCCATTCTTTGGAATTGTCGATGAGCTTCCCCCAATCCTACTCATACTTGGCAGTGTGATCCTTGAACAACTCGGACTAGGTGAAGGCTCGGGCAGCAAATCTCATGAAATCCATAGTAATCTCGCTCAACATTCCATCTTCCATCCTTTTCTGGAAGTGAGGCTTCACTTTTTTCTGAATTGATTTGGACAACAGGCATATCATACCCGATCATTATCTTCAGATATCGATCGCAATCTAACCAAATCTCATTGGCCCAATCAATATCTGAATTCACCTTTTCAAGCACCTGCTCTAGCCTCTCCTTTCGATTCTCAAAGTCTCACTTCCAGATGTCCACAAGCCAGTGATCATCTTCTTTGAATTTGAATTCTTTCTCCCAAATTTCGCTCGACAACTTAAGGATGGCCTCAATCTTCGGATAGGCGGACTCATACTTCATTGGGAAGTCAATGCAGATTTTCCTTGTGGCCTCATTGGACTTTCGTATGTCCAAGAATTTGTTCATTTTTTGAATAGTGTGATTGATACCTGTATTCCCAACATCCAAGACCTGTCGGAACCAGCTCTTTGTAGTCTTATCCAAGTTCTTTCTCTTTTCTAACTTATCAATCTGTTCTTTGGACAACAATTGTGGCGGGGTCGAGGAGGTGGTGGGTTGTTCTTCTGCCGAGGACCACTACTGGATATAAGTTGTCAAGTCAGCTACCTGTGCTTTGAGCTCCTCCTTCTATACCTTGTCCTGTTGGATTAGATGCATCACCGTGGCTACGGATTCTTGGAGGTGATCCACCTTTTTCTCCCTAGTGGCTACCCCCAAGTCAATGGTGGAGATATTATAACTTACTCCTCACTCTCCCACCACTAGCGTAGCCACTTGCACCATTCTTGATCCTAAGGTATCCATCATTACCTTTGACCTGATCTTTGGCTTCTTCTCTTTCTTCGTGCGGATTTGGGCTCGAGCCAATATGGCTTCCAGCCTTGCCTTTGGGTCCTTTAAGGCGGGAGCCTTCTTTTCCAATTGTTTCTCCAACCAATCAAGCATCGAGGACTTCTCCTTAGGTGATTCATGTTTATCTTCCTTTTCATCCTCCCTTATTTCAATTGCTTTCTCATTCAAAGCATCTTCCTGCTTTGTCCCTTTTTTCCCTTTTGTCCTTATCAGAGTCCTGGATGAACACCGTGCGTTTAATAGGGACCTTGATGAGCAAGCACTCCTTGGGGTTCTCTTCCCCTTCAGCATCCTTTTCTTCTTGTTCTTCATCACACCCATGCTCTTCGGGCTGCTCAACTTTTGAGTTCTTATGAACCTCAGCCTCTTCCTCAGGCTTATCCTCTTCATTTCTCTCTTGTTCATCATGAGTGGGCATCTCCTCATCATGCCCGGAGTTGTGATCATTTTTCCCCACTAAAGGTTTATCACCCTCTATCTTTGTGGCAACAATCTCCTCTTCATTGATAGTCTATCTTTCAGCCTCCTTATCCTCGATTTCCTTGAGTTGCTTGGCCAACTCAGCATCAAGCTCAGGATCAAATATCTCTTCAATTATCTTTGAGTCTTGACCCTCGCCATCATCACTAGAAGACTCATAGGTGACCTTATCAATTACTTGATGCTCATATACGGGGCGCTCATGATAATCATCGGGCTCTTCTTCCAACCCCTTAGTTGTCTCCATTCGTTGTTGTCGGTCCAATTCCTCAGAGATCTACATGGTGGCCTTCATTTCAGGCGTCTTAGTAGGAGGAGGAGGAACTGGAGTGTTAATTATTGCTTGGGCTATTGCAGCCTGCATCGTCGGGTTTGCAAAAATTCCTGAGAGTTTGGAGGGCAAATTTTGCATATATTTTATGAAAGTCTTTGGAAGGGTAAGGGCAGGCATTGCGGTTGCAACGACAGCAGTTGGAAGAGGGAAAGACAGAGACATGGAGGATGAGGAGATCAGTGAGGTGGTGGCGGAAGATGAATCCACCAATATTACCTGTGCAACGGGAGAAGTGGAAACAAGGTGGACAACGATGTCCATCGCAAGCGGAGAGGAAGCAACTATTGCGTGCAGGAGAAGTGGGGTGGTGGCAATAGTAGCAATAGATGGGATAGGCGGAGACCTTAGTTGATCTGCCTCCATTTCTTCTCCCTCATGGAGTGGATCCTCTTGAATTACCAACATTTTGGTGATGCTGCCTAATTTCTTGTGTTTCTTGGAAGGTTCACCTTCCAAAGCCTTTCTGGCGTACACTTTTGGGTTGGGTTGTTGCTCATTTGCTTCCTTTCTCTTTCTTGATTGAACAGATAGAGGGGATTTTGATGTTTCTCCAATTGATGTGGTTGTCACACCCTCAAATTCACTTGTCTCACTCTCGAGCCCCTTGTATGTTAGGACGACCCCTTGTTACTTCAATTGAGAAAGTCATTCATCAATCCATTCCTTCGTTTGAGCCCTAATAGGCTTGGTAAGAATTTCAAGGTCATTGACCTCTTGCTCATTCTAGTCAATTAACGGTAGTGGAAGATTTGTAATTATATTGTACCTGGAATCTATTACGATGTCCTCATCTTCCTCTAGCTGATCATGTACCAGGAACAAATTCACCCTCTTTACAAAGTATTTGTTCATCCGCATATAATGCCTTATTCGTACCTCAAAGTCATCTTTGCAATTGGCCCAAAAATCTTTAACATTGTGGAGGTGGGTGTACTCCTGTCCAATTGCTTTCCTGATATGGTCGTATGGATCCATCTGTGGTCTGGCCATGTGAGGCTTCAAATGATATTCTGCCAACTCGTTTTTTGAATTATGGGCACATTGGGAAGTGTAGAGCTCATACATCCCCTCGCCGAGTGTAAGGGGATAAGGGATCCCTGCTAGATGCTTGTTGCTCATGACGGTGTGAATGTGTCGCAGCTGCCAGGAGAGTTCCAACAATATTATCCAGTTATTAGGGTACCGGGGAAGCTTATTTGGTCTTTCTAAAAATCCTTGGGCATGAATGTAGGTGAACTTGGGGTATTATATGAATAGAAAGGTGCACTGATTGAGGAAGATGTTGGGTCTCAAAAATGCAGGTTTTAACCAAAAGAGTTTACCAAGATCTTACTACACTTTTGGCCAACGTATAAGGCCAATTGATGCAATTGTACCTTCTGCTTTTTAGGTTCTACTAGACCAAGGCGGGTGTACCTAAATAAACAATGCAGATTGAAACATGTTTCTTGGTTGATCAATCAAACCACAATGGAAAAGAGTAGTGGATAGATAAAATTACTACACCTACTCCTACTCCTACTACACAAATGAAAGGTATTTGAATAAATTGTTTAATATGGATTTGTATCTCTGGGTTGTGGCAGATCAATGCCTTCTATCCACATGGGCAATGGAGTAAAAAATGATATGTGTTTCCTCTTATTGGCTTAACTCTAGTTGTTAGGCACTCTGAAAATTCTATGGTTGGCATAAAAATTTACTAAGTATATGACTTGCATAAATAGTGATGGAATGTTTCTCTATCAGGTTCTACTTTAACCATCCAAAATAAATCCTTAAATTACTGTGACTTACTTGAAGGGATTTAATTATGACTTACAGACACTAACAAATAAAAATCACACAAAATGGGAATTCATTCTGATAAATCAGAGACTATACTTGATATGCTGATTTAATAAATTAAAGGATCTCAAGTTGGAGAGAACTAGATAAAAGAAAGTGAATTATTGCAACACAACAACTAAAATAGGAAGGTTTCACCAGTTAAAAACGTTAATCTCCATTGCTCTGTTTCAAGAAAGTCTGTTACATTATTTTGATTCCCAGTCAGAAAAATTTGACCCCTCTTCTGACTCCCACCTCTACTGATTTTTCAAATCATTTATACATTACACATCAAGGGTCGTGACCCTTCAATATTTCGAACAAAAATGGTTCACATTCTATGACAGAAAATAACATATTTGATTATATTGCCTTATCGACAAATCAAATATTTAAAATATAATCCTGCTTTTGATCTTTCTTTAATACTTTAATCACTCTTATTTATTTCATTCCCCGTGGCTTTATTTTATGCCTATCGCTCTATCGCAGTCACACTGTTCGTACCCCACAGTATAGCGGTATTTTGACTTTTCCACGGCCTCCACTGTCATCTCTGGTCACCGTGACGGTTATCTCCATGTCTACTACGTTATTGCAGTCTCCATTCCAACCAGCTGTGATGTGGCAGTAGCCACCTCATTGTCTGCTAACTATTCATCATCCACCTCACTGACCTTTACCGCAGTCACCACATGAACCGATGGCGGTTCTGCAGTAACCGCTACCTTTGACTTTTGCTAACCGTTACCCACTACTGCGGTCTCCTGTCTGGCCCTCTGTGGTTGCGCAGTAACCACTCTCAACTGCTTCCTCCTATTCACCATGGCCACCGTGGTCTGTGAGATGACCACCAACGGTGGCACAGTAAGTGTTGCCTCACTACCTGCTAGCCCTTCTAACCGTTTACCATGGTCACTGTGCTGACCACACACGATGTAGCGGTAACGGTTGTCATGACTGTTATTCACTGCCACCACCATACCACGAGCCCCTTAGTGGGAGGCCGTGGTAAAGTGGTAAAGACATAAAATTTAAATATTAAGGCAGTGGTGTAAGGTATAAGGTGTATTAGCATTTTGGATGGTGAAAAGGATGATTTTTTCTTGACAAAAAGATAGGAAAATTTGATTTCAAGTGGGTAAAGACTTAGTATTTTTAATGAAGAATTATGGGAAAGCCTTATAATTTAAATGGAAATTTTGGGTTCTAACAGAAGGCTCGAGCACTGTGAGAAACTCTTCTCTCAAAGTTGCCTCCAAGCAGCTTGATGATATAAGCAATGAAGGCATCATTTACCCGACAATAACCCCTCTTGAAGTTTCTAAACTGTAGCTTCGCTTTAAAACTTGGAGGAGATCAGAGTGTCAAGGTTCGAAGTCTGGAAGGATAGCTTGAATTCATTGTTTTGGATGGTCGAAATGGGACGGAGTCCGAGGGTCAGGATTCGATGAAGGTAAAGACTTTAGAGATTTCATTCTTTGTTTTGAACTCAAGCGGCAGGGAGGCATTCGGGACCCGGAAGTTGGAAGGCAGTCACTTGATGGCCATTTGAAATGATGGAATGACAATGACGGCCTGCAGACAGAAGTCTGGGGGCTAAGGCCCAAGAGTCATCTGGAGGCGTGTTCATTTTAATCACGAGTTTTGCGTCAATTGACCATCCAGAGTCCGAGGTCTGGAAAGATGTGGGGGAAACGTTGTTTCAAAACCGCAGAGTAGGGGCGACAATTCGAAGGCGGAGTTTCGAAGTCCGGAACCCGCAAGGAGTTTTGTCGTCGAGGTAATTTTGTCAAGTTTCGAAAAACGGCCAAGTCAGTAGAGAGTCCTAGGCCCGGAGGACACTGTCACCTAGTTCAAAGAATAGCAACGGGAAAGCAATGTTTCGAGTTCAAATTCCAAGTTTTTTAAGGGATGTTTTAAAGATTTCAACACATGGGTTTTGTAACGTGATCTTCCTTCTATTACATCCATATTATTTTATCCCTTATCATCCATTACTCAAGCATGAAATTATGAAAAATGAGGTAGGTTGCCGGATGGAAAGCATACCTCGAACACCTGATGAAGAGAGATATCGAATTTACGAGGAACAGCGAAGCGGGGGCTTTGGCGCGAGTGCGGTGAAGGCTGGGGAGGCGCTACACTTTTTTGTTGTTCCTAACATGTGAAAATCACATGTCAGAGCTAATTTTTATACCCCTAAGTGCAATTAATGCACTTAATAAATGCAAGTACAGTGGACAGTGAGGTTGGTGAATTCAAAAACCAGGATGGCGACGAGATGACCGAAACTCGAGGGTCGGAAAGACGTTGAGGTTAGACTGTCCAAAAATTGCCAAGTGTGAAGCTGACGACGAAGAAGGCATCGAGGTCTAAGGACTAGAAGGATGCAAGCTGACAACCGTTTGGAACAGTGAACCATCATAGGAATCTCGAGCAAGGAATCCTGGTGAACTGGGCCCGGAGGGCACGATCGACAACCAATGTTAACACAAGTTCAAGACAAAAAAGACGAAGCCGGGACCCGAAAGCTGGAAGGATGCACGTCGAAGGCCACTCAAAAGAGAAAAATGAACAAGGAAACCTAACAATGAAAACTCAGTGAGCCGGGCCCGAAGGGTCACACAAATGCCAACAAAAAGTGAAATGCCAAAGGAGCTCTGAGACTTAGCAAATTTTGAGGGGAAAGACATGGTCAACCCAAGATGGCACTTTAGAGACACACTGACCATTTAGGACACCAAAATAAGAGGGCACGCAAAATGAGGTGGCGACAAAATGAACCGACGAGGTGAAAGAAAGAGAGGGTCCCCATTCTGAACGGGGCCTGTGTGTGAAGGGCACAACACATCTCTAACACAATCACTCATCAATTTGAAATAGAATTAAACAACAATTAGTAATCATCTCAATAGCATTCACAAACACCTCACATTATCATTCATTGTTACCCCTCATTTATTGTATAATTACTCTTGAATCAATTATGGAGCTTAAGTAAGGTGTGAAGAGGTCCTAAACTTCAATTCTTACATAAAATTCATTGCAATGCTCCTTACCACCACCATTTTTTTTCTTTCTCCATTTATCATCAAGTAAATAATAATTAAAGACTTAATTTTATTTAGGATAGAATCGCAATAATTCAAACAAAATTGCACCCCCATACAAGATCATTAAGTCACGATTCCATCCCAAATACAACTCAAATTTTAATCATCTTTGCTCTTGTAGAGTCCTTACTAATGTCTAATAGACTTGGTGTCAGACACACAATTCAAAGGAAAACCTAACTAAATAGTCTACTAAACCCTTAGAAAGACCTTCATCAAATTATCAACCAGGGCTATTCGTAAGCTTATGATGGTGTTGGCACTGTATTTGCTTTTAGAATCTCAAGACTATCTAGATTATCCTAGCATAGGTGTTTACACTTGTTGACAAATCAAAAAAATGCATAACATTAAAAGAAGTAATGTTGGCACTATTGCTATAGGTACCTACAGCGTAAGACTGTGACTAGTTCACTGTCAAGAATTGAATCCTAGAATTAACCAACAGTGTTAAATGAACCTACACTCTAAAGTACAACAAATTGAAGCAAACTAAAGCATGAATATAAACAATGTTTGTTTATAGATTCATTCATAATATAGAGGATCTAATTAAGACAACATGTATTCATGAAGTAACTATTACAATAGAAGTAAATGTACAAAAGATAAGGTGGGAACAGTTACCCTGAGTGGCCCTTGCTCAAGTGACTGTTTCCACAAATTTAAGTCAAATCTAGTTCCTCATATTAACGTAATCATGATAGTAATGAAAAACCATTAATTGCATAACCCAAAATATCACAATCTAAGATTTTGTTGAGATATCTTATTCATGAAATAATGGATATTGTTTGTGTAAAAATAAGAACTAAAACTGAAAGTATCTCTTGCTATATTTGCTACTGAATAATTAACCAACTTAACTTATGCCTCAACCATTGAACCGTACATATAGGCACAGGGGAGTTTTATTAAAACAAGGACTCTAAATTGAAATCATAAATTACCACTCCCTACATAACAGAGTGTGATAAAGTCTAGTCAGCTAAACCATAACTAAAAAGGAAGAAGAGTTCAAATAGAATTATGACTCTGCTACAACAAGAATTAGAACGTGGACTATTGAAACAATCATGTTGGACTTCTAACTATAATAGAGTTCTTCTCTTTCAGCCTCTTTATTGAATTTCATATTGGTGCACAATCATCTTCAATAAGTGCCTTCTTTTTTGCAATTGTTGCGCTTAGCTTATTCTAGAACCTCCCCTGCATCATTGTCTAGAAACTCCTTTGGTTATGAGCTACGTCTCTAGTTGTTGCGGGCTATAGTCTACCTCCTTTGGTTCCTCGACTGCAAAGAGTTAGTTCATAGAATAACTACACAATACTAATAACCATAGCTTAATCACATATATTCATTGTAATTCATACACATCAATTCTACAATAACTATCACATTATAACCATATTTCCATTTACTTCAAATTAGGTTTAGGTTTGCATAATGAGTATAAACGATAGTAAAGTGTAGGAATATGTATGAGATAATTGTCTGGAAATATCTATGAGTATGCATAAAAACATCATAAAACTAACTAATAACTAGACTCATCATTCCCCCCAACTACCCATTTGTTTGTCCTCAAGCAAATCAACTAGGGTTGGAGGTTGTAATGCAAAGTGATCTCCTTGAGATCTATAACAATATTCACTCCACTGATTTGTTTCAAATAAAATCCTCCATAGTATGCAAGTCTGGTCATCCTAGTAACCTCAACTTCCTCACGTTCCTCATTATTTTTCCTTGTCCAATGTGGCACTGGGTAAAGAAGCATTAGTGGCTGGAAGGTGAGTGGTACTCATTTAAGTCCTCTTTCCTTGGTAACATTCATGTACCTATGTGTTCTCTCAAGCATGCACATGAAATTTTAAATAGAGTGGGGCTCTTTTCTTTATAACTTAGGGGTTAAGTTGTTCCACCTTTCTTGTACAAAATGGTAATGTAATGATGGATGAGTCCTATAGTCAGTATCTATATTTTGTCATAGTCCCTGATCCTCAAATTCGTGATTTTCGTGCCCACACCTTTGTACTCTAGCAGTTTTGTCCATTCCTCTATGATTACATGGGGTTTTTTGGATTCCTTTCTAATTGGAAGGGCAACTGACTTCTCCCTTTCAACATATTCTTGCATAATCTCTCCCCTATGTCTTTTATTCTTGAAGTATGATGCTAGTGCCCTAATTTATAGATCACCCACAAATATTAATGGGTTCCAATTTTTTTCATCTGACACAACATAATTATGTAAATAAAATTCATTTAATTGGTCTTGTTCATCAAGTGTGACATCAGCAAAAATATTGAGAAAATAAAATTTCCTATTCAATGCAACTGGTAGATTACTGATCAATCTACTAAACTAATAACTCAATATTTTTTCTTGTAAGAATAAAGCATATGTCCTAGCAGGAGGTTTGCACCTAACAATCTGAGCAACCTTATATGCTACTTCTTCAAGCTTGACTATTAAATTTTTCAATTCTCAATGTCTTTACTTTCTAGAAATCTAGTGTGCTCTAAAACTATTATTTATTTTTCTTTCTTCCATTTCTCTTTCCGTCGAGAGAATTCTTGAGTGATTTTCTAGAGCTAGTGACCTAGAGACATGGTTGTATGATAGGTTGGAGTTTTTTTAGTAGGAGGTCTTCTATTCTCTATTGTAAGCTCTTTGTTTCCTGCTTTTACCATTGCAAGTTGTGCAAGAAAGTCTAATTTATATCCATGCCCATAAGTATGCAATTTCTCATCCAACTCCTAAATTTTTTATTCTCTTTCCTTGTCCTTTTGTTCATAGGATTTTACCACTTCTTCTAATTATTTAATCATTTCCATTGCTTCTTTTAATTCCCTTCTTACATTTCTTTCCTCTAAAAACAAATCCTTATCTTTCTCTAAAAATGGTTCATCACCACCCCGAGTGTACTCATAACCCTCACTGTCAAGGCTAGTTGGGGTTCTTTTCCTGGTTTTATTTGCAACAAAAATATCCTCTGAATTTGATTCAGAGGTGGTTGATATGTACCATTTTCTTTTCATAGGAACATGCACATTTTTCAAAAACATTGTCCTTTACTTCTAAATCAGTCCTTATTGTCATAATGTCATCTTCTTTTGGTTTATTAACACTACCTCTCATGACACCTTTCCTTTTTAGGTGATGTGAACACCTTGGTTGAGTGGGCTTCGTTTTCTACACCTTTGAAGGAGTAGAACAAGAACCACCTCTCTTCTTTATGGTTTTTGGCATTTTAGAAGTAGTTGGGGTTTCATGAGCCTCTTTTGTTGTAGGTTGATCAGATGTTGCATGTGGTGATATTTGCACACTTTTCTCCTCTAGTTCTCCCCTACTATAGGTAGGTGAAGCAATAGGTAAAATAGGGGGAATTTCCCTTAAATATGTTGCAGGTGACTCTAGGTTTTTTGGGACTGTTAGTTCCTTTAGAATATTATTAATATGTTCACAAATCAAAAAGCTTTCCCAGGACACCTATGGGAACTTAACCCTAAGGCTTCTCTTCACTAACAAGGTAACCAAATAGCAATGTGACAATGCTAAATCATTTAGTTTCCTTTCATACTCAAACCCCATTCTTTTAACAGATTATATAGGTAATTAGGTACATTAACCAATTTGTTATGATGAAGGTGACTCAAAAGCTTAAAATGTATTGTATACAAAAGGGATTACCTTGTTTCATTAGCATTGATTTGTCATTGATGTCAAAGGTTGTTCATGAAGGCATTCAAGGCATTCAAGTTTGATAAGTTACTTGTATTGATATTAGTTGATGAGTAATCAAGGCATAGTATTAGTGTATCAAAGGCTCAAAGGTTCAAAAACATCAAAGGTTGTTTTGCATAGTGATCTACAATCATTTACAAAAGGTACAAGTCTATTTGGATTGTTTAGGGTTTATCTAATTTTGATACCTTTCTTCTAAAAACCCTAGGTTTATGCTTTTTGTGCAAAATAAGCAGCAAGTTCATTTAAGTTATATTTAAAAGTTGACCGGTTATAGAAGGTTAAAATTATTTAAGTGAAATCTTAATGGGGTATTGAACAATGCTTAACCGACCCTCTTTAATGGTATAACATCTCAAGAAGGTTATGAGTCTTGTTTATTACGTTCAATTAAAGATCAATGGTTCTCTTTTGAAGTTTGGTTTGGTGAGGAATGAAGATCGAGGGATTACATCTGAATTCTCCAACAACTATTTTTGGAGGTTGTTGTTTTGAGAGGAGATTGACCGTCATAGTTGCTTTTGTTGTTTTTTTCTAATTAAAGGTGAACAGTATTTGGTTGATGTTTAGTTGGTGCCAATTCTAAAAGACTACTTTTGCCTTTTGTATGTAGAATGTTAGTGGTGCACAATGTGAAGGGAAGGAGATTATTGATTTTTTAGAAATATTTATTTTGGAGATCAATGAATTCATTGCAGCATTCTTGTATATGACTGAACCTTCTATTCAATGCAAAGTTCTTGAATATGATTGTGACCATCTATTCAATGTAGAGTTATTGACTGATTGATATTGGAGGAAGATTTATTATGAATTCGTTTGGTTATATGAAAAAAATTTGATGTTATGTAATGAGGAGGGGTGGGTGTTGATATAAATTTTTGATTTGAAGTCTTTATGTACTAAGAATGGTGTCTGCAGGTTCAGAATTGTATATTCAAATTGATTGAAGACAAAGCAAGGTTTTAAATGTGTTTTATTATTGAAGACAAAGAAAGGTTTTAAGATATTTGAATGTACCTTTCATAAGCAAATTATGATGATGATAGGAAGGATGATTGTAATAATATGATTGCAGAAACAATAAATTGATTAGATTGAATTGCATTCACAGTTGATTGAATTGAGATGTGATGAAGTTTTATAGAGAAAGCTGATGTATTGTGTTGTTTGGAAAGATAATAATAGAGCATGATAGTAGGATGATAGTATGTGATAGTATGTGAGATCACAAAGTTGTGTTCCTTATCAAAATGGTGTTATAAGGCTATGGTAAGTGAATAGAAACCATTGTGAAGTTTTGTTTGTGCAATGGTATGAAGTGAAATAGAGTAACCCTCTGTACCTTTTTATTTTACTAATGAAGATTGTCACCAAGACATGGAATTTTCCAATGAGGCTTGAGTGGTTTGCCAGTGAGGCTTAAGTATTTTTACAGTGAGGCTTGAATGATTGTTAGTGAGGCTTGACTGTTAGCCACTAAGGCATACAATTTGTTAACAACAAGTTTTTGGCCAGTTTGGCTTAATAAAGCAATTTTTCAGAGTGGGTTTTCCACCCTTTTAGGGTTTTTCCACTCATAAATCTCATGTCTTGATTCTTCTTGATGGTGTGTTGCTTTGTGCATGATTGATTATCCCTAATTCAAATATAGTGTTTTGATTTGCACATCTTTATGATTTTCATATCATACAATATCTAGAATCTTTGTGTAATCAAGTGTGTTAAGTTTTTATGTTTATTTTATTTGACCACTGATTCACCCCCCTCTTAGTGGTCCTATACTCCAACAAGTGGTATCATAGCAGTAGGTTCCCTAAAAAAATTTAATCAACTTGGGTTGATCTTGGTGGTGGAGTGAAATGAAAAAAAGTAAAAAAAACAAAGAAAAAATAAATACCTAGCAGAATAAGAAACAATAAGGGTCACCTAAATCAAGTGCAAAGAGTGATGAAGAAGCGGTTATAAGAAATGACTTGCAAACTAAAAATGATACAAGGTTAGAAGATGATTTTGTAGACAAGAATGTTGACAACAAAGGAGACTACTCTGTGAGTGAATATGAACAAGAATATGATGAAGATGATTGTGAAATTGACATTGAAGGTGAACTTATTTGTGCCCTTGAAGAGATTAAGAAACTTGAGTTGGAAAATCAAAGATTAAAGTTGGAGCTCCAAGAAGAAAAGGAGTTCAAAATCAAGACACTTTTAGCTCTTCAAGAAGCAGAAAAAAACATCATAGATTTGAAGGTTCAAGTTGCAGAAGTTAAGAAAATAAAAGAAGTCAATAATCAACTCAAGACAAAAGAGGTTGATTGTGAAAAGTATGAATCAAAGATAGTTTCTTTGAGAAAGGAACTAGAAAAAGAATCTTCCAAATTACACAAGTCACTTCAGTTTGAAAAGATTACTGAGTGTTTATATGAGATGTTGAGCAAGCAAAAACATCACAAGGACACTACTAGGTTAGGTTTTGAAGAAGGGCAGAATTCTAAGATTAGAGAAACACCAAGGTAGAAAATAGATTTAAACTATTATTTTGTTGCCCCTAATGTTGAAGACAAGAAGAAGACAAAATAAATTGCACCTGCACAAATCAATGGGAACAACTTCAGAAGATTTTTTCATTCAAGTCAACATCAAAAATCTGGGTTTGAAAATTCTTTTCATGGTTATTGCTATTCATGTTATGAATTTGGTTATAGAGAAAAAGAGTTTTAGACGAATTCAAGTGAATTTGGATGGAATAAGAATTCTTATGAGTGGTAAAATGGAAGAAGCAAGATTCTATGTTATAAATGCAATCATCTAGGTCATACAACAAAGTTTTATGGGATACAAGTTAGTAATGATGTTTTTGGATACTCAAGAAGATATAATTATTTTGTTTCACATATGAGTAGCAAGATCATGTTATAGATGTCATAGGATTGGACATATTGCGTAATTTTGTAGGAGTGATCTAATGAAACCAGTTAATCACCATAAGAAGACACACATTAAGAAGGTTTGGAGAAGGAAACAAGTGAAAGATAAGGATGAACCTAATCTTGTGCATGTTGCACAAGAGACATCTATAACAACTTAAAGAACAACATAAGGTTAGGGGGAGATAGTTATTGATGTATTATTCAAACCCCTAGAACATCAACAAAGAGGGCACATTTGGTATGGTCAATATGAACGAGTTTTCTCTTTGGATTATTTGAAATTTGCTTAGTTTGGGTCTTGACCAATGTTATTCATATGTCACTAGTTGACAAGTGCTTGGACATAGTATCTCTAAATTTTGAGTAACAGTAAGACAATGATTTATGAGGTAGTTTTTTGTATTGCATCAGTCTGTTATTATTTTCAATTGTATCTTCATGTATGGTGCTCATTGTCTTGAGAACACAATAGTATAGGTGCAATACCAACTATGTCATGATAGTGAAATGCATGAAATCTTCTTGAACACCATTTCATGTTATTGTTGTAGTGATGGTTTCATGGTGTTAATGTGGTTGTCTATTGGTTTTTCATTAGTATTGTTGCAACAACAATATTTGTTTCATTGATTACAAGTTTTATAAGGTTGAGATTTGTCAATGACCAAAGGTGAACAGACATAATCCAGGGTTGACTTTTTGGTGTTGGTTTTATTATCATGATATTCATGGTGTTGATGTTTATTAATCATTCTTTACTCAACTCATTCCGTAGTATGGTGCTTTGTGTTGTATCACTCATGTATAAAAGGGGCTTGCTCTTACTTATATCTACATGTTCCTCAGACCAGTGTTCGATGCACTTAGATAGTGAGGGACAATAGTTACTTAGTTGTCAATGAAGCCTTGATGATAATACTTGCTTGAGACAGTAGAATCCTTGATAGCTTTAAGACATTGTTAAGATAGTGACTTTATGACAACTTCAGTGACTTTAAGATAGTAAAGTGGCTTTCAAAATGTGAATTTCAAGACAGTGACTTTGAGTCCTCTTCAAAACAATAACCTTGAGACAGTGCAATTTTGTTCTTTTCTTTGAAGGTGCAATAAACTCTTAGATGTTATGTTTGAAGCACAGTGTGATATCAATGCTTGGTAAAACTATTTGGTGTGAAGTTTTGAGTGCTTAGTGGATGTAGTATCTTTATCATTACTTTTTGGCTTTATTGGACAATGGTATATCACAAAGTAGAGCACTTGGTATAAGTCTTTGATTGTGAGAATTCAAGGTGACTATTTTAGTTGTAAAAGTATGGTGCCAAAGGAATGTTCATAGAGAGATCAAGTAACAAAGATCTGTCACTTCAATAAAAGATCAAGTGAAGTATGGTATCAGTCCATTCAATTCACTTGCACAATAAATGCTTCATGAGAACCTATTTTCTTTTCTCAAATTATGTGGTATTTGTGGACAACTTAGAAGAAGCTTATGGAATGTTATCTTGAAGAATAGTATCAAGAAGTTTTGGTAAGAGTATGAGAAGATTTGATATCAAACTATTAGGGAAGACATTTTGCAAAAGGTTTCTATCTCCGACCATTCAGAATTCTAGTCATTAACAATGATATGCTCAGTGTTTTGTAAAGAACAATTTGTTGAGTCTTCTTTAATAGATAATGTATGGTGCAAAGGAGTGTTGTTAACAGTGAGCTTTTATTCATGCTTGATTTGCTTATATCTTTGGTCTATTGTAGTAGTGGTATGTCATAAATGCAAAGGCCAATGGTATGTAATCATTGAGGGTAGTCATAAATGTCAATGTTAGGGTTTATTTATGCAAATGGGTAAAGTTTTACATGACACTTCATGATTGCAAGAGTAGTGAAATAGTTCCTATTTATTCAAGGAAGAGTAGTGGTTATCATGAATCTTGATAGTGCTATGAATAGTGCCTAATGCAGTTTGTTGCTCAGTGATCAACCCTTGCTTGTGATAGTCAGTCCATAGAAAGTGCCATTTTTTTATAGTGCTAAGTACATTGATAACAATGTCAAATATAGTGGTAATGGTTTATATCTTGGTTAGTTGCTCTCACTGCTTACTGCTCTTTATCTATATCTCAATCTTGGATGATTGACTCTGTTTTCTTTATGGATGCTTGGTACTTGTTCAATGGAATTCATATTTATTCTTGGTGACAATATCCTACACTTCTCTTGTTTCAACATACTCAACACAGTGGATAGATCTCGGTATGTTTACCTTGCTCAATGTCATGATGTTTGTATCTCTATAATCTTGGTTATCACAAAGGTTTCAAGAGCTTTGTCTCAGTGGTCTAGTTCACTCCTACCATTGACAGTATATATAACAACAACCTTAATCTTGATTACAGTGATCTTGATGACAAAGAGTGTTAGTAACCTTGATATTGATGTCAGTGATAGTCTTCTTGATGTGTACTTTGTTGACAATACAATACTTTGCCTTGATGACATTAGTTTGATTGCCAATGTTTTTTTTTTTAAATTCTCTACACCTTTGTGTGATTACAATGGCAGTGTATTCTTTATCAGTTTGTCTTCATGGGGGAAGCAAGACTAATTTATTTCAACGATGCTAATGTCCTACTAGTCTTACCCATCTATTACTAGTGATAATGAGTTTAATTCTTCAGTCATAACTGTGATAATCAAAGGGATTCAAGGGTGGTATAGTATTTGTTTTGCTTGAGCAATGGGTTTGGTAAGAGTGACAGTGAAGTTCCTTGTTGCAGTAGCTTGGTAATAGTTTGAGAGATGTTGATTAGTGGCAGTGAAGTTACTTGTGGTTTATCTTTGTATTGATAGTTGTTTTTTGATGGTTTGGTGTTGATGGTAGTGACTTACAACGAGATTTCTTGATTGAGAGTTTTTTAGTAATGGTGTTTACAAATTCAAATGCAAATGATTGGTTTGTTAGTGATTGTCTCAGTGTCCTTTGTCATTGTTGTCAAAGGGGGAGTAATAAGGTGCAAAGTTGGAAGAAGTTGACATCAATGCCTAAGGGGGAGTTTGTTGCATTGGTATTGATTTATCATTGATGTCAAAGGTTTTTCATGAAGGCATTTAAGGCATTCAAGTTTGATAAGTTAATTGTATTGATATTGGTTGATGAGTAATCAAGGCATAGCATCAGTGTATCAAAGCTTCAAAGGTTTAAAAACATCAAAGACCCTTGTTTTGCATAGTAATCTACAATCATTTACAAAAGGTAAAAGTCTATTTGGATTGTTTAGGGTTTATCTAGTGTTGATACCTTGCTTCTAAAAACCCTAGGTTTATGCTTTTGTGCAAAATAAGCAACGAGTTCATTTAAGTTATATTTAGAAGTTGACCAATTATAGAAGGTCAGACTTATTTAAGTGAAATCTTAATGGGGTGTTGAACATTGCTTAATCGACCCTCTTTTATGGCATAACTTGTTGAGCAAGTTACGAGTCTTGTTTATTACATTCAAGTAAAGATCAATGGTTCTCTTTTGAAGTTTGGTTTGGCAGAAAATGAAGATCGAGGGCTTACATTTGAATTCTCCAACAACTATATTTGGAGGTTGTTGTTTTGACGGGAGATTGACTGTCATAGTTGCTTTTGTTGTTTGTTTCTAACTGAAGGTGCACAATATTTGGTTGATTTTTAGTTGGCTCCAATTCTGAAAGACTAATTTTTTCCTTTTGCATGGAGAATGTTAGTGGTGTGCAATGTGAAGGGATGGAGATTATTGAGTTTTTAGAAAGATTATTTTTTTGGAGATCAATGAATTCATTGTAGAGTTCATGTATATGACTAAACCTTCTATTCAATGTAAAGTTCTTGAATATGATTGTGACCATCTATTCAAAGAAGAGTTATTGACTAATTGATATTGGAGGAGGCTTCATATGAATTCATTTAGTTATATGATAGTGAACCGTTGAAAAATGAGGGTGAGATGGATGTTCACCTTATTTCTCTAGGTCATTCAATATTGTCCCAATAACCCTAATTGGATTGACCATCAACCTCACAAGGCGAGTCAATTCTAAATTAAGAGGACCTAGGAAGGGGCTTCTTTTAGCTTTTAGGGGTTCACCACCAAGCAAATGCTTGGAAAAGATAAATAAGCATTCAACCTACAAAACCTAGTTATGCAAGCTAAATGAGGGATGCAAATGATGAAATTATGCAACAACAATATAAGATGTGTGTACTTGGGAAGTCTAGAGATGTTGTGAGGATTTTGGAAATACAAAGAAGTTTTCCAAATATGTCAGGGAGGACAAAGATGCCTTTATTGTTGTCTTAATCCCGTTGTTGTTTTTGGGACAGATGCAAAATCTTTGAATCTCAAAACAGATTCTTAAAGAATCTTTGAAAAATTACCCCTAAGAGGACTAAGACACCCAAGGTGGTGTATTAGTCCCATTCTAAATTTTTGAAAAACTCTGAATGTGATCCTAAGCTCCAAGGTTTGCACTTGCTTCCTCCCAGATCTCAGGTTTTGAAACTTCCAAATTTGACCTGTAGGTGAGTTTCCATGAAGATGACAATTTTGTAATGCAAATTTGTAATATTGCACTCCAAATGATCTTCAAGTCTTCAAACTAGATCTGCAATCACAAGCATACAAGAGGGGAAAAACTTGTTTATTGTTAGTGAATGGGGGTTTTCCTTGGTCAAACCCCTTATTGGTAATTAAACCTTAAATAAAATGAAATAAAGGAGGGAAATGATGAATGAACAACATGTAATGTTACAACTCACCAAACCCTTGTTGTAAAGTCTGCAACCTTGTGTGAAATGGCTAATTGGAATGTATATCTTGAATCAATGGAATGCTTTGATAGATATTGCTTGAATCAAAACCCTACATCACACATGTTAGCACAAAAACACACATGATGTAATAATCTCCTTTGATATGATGCTTGAATCTCGATGATGGCTCCAAATGCTTGATGAACTGCTCTTGAATGCTCTTGTGAACTCAAGTATGCTATAATGAATGCTCTCACAAAAGAAAAGTAGGTTCCTCGATCATAAAATGAGTGAAATAACCTTGTATTTATACTTATCTATGCTTAATATCCTAAAATTACATTACACCAAGCTGACATAGGAAAACATCAATGAAAGGAGGCTAAATCCCGATAGAATTTGAAATTAAATCTTGAAAATAAGCCAAGGAGGACGAAGAAACCCTAGGTGGAGTCTTAGTTCTGAGGCTCAATTCTTGGGGCACAAACTCCAAAAAGGGACCTTTTCAGGTGTATTTAAAATCAGGGTCCCAAGACCTTTGGGCGACTAAGACGCCCTAGGCAGTGTTTTAGTCCTGGCCCAAAAATCAAGGACACATAGACATAATCATTAAATGCTCATTTTCCCTTTGATGATTGTTGGGATTAGCCAAAAATATGTAGTTTATTAGGCTTGTGGATGCAAAATAGGACCAATTAAGACATAAAGAAGGATAAATAAAGCAAGGCGGGCCCAAACAAGAGTGAAAATGCAAGGGTATACATTTTCCTACATTACCAATAGAAATATGATGTTATGCAGTGAGGAGGGGTTTTTGATGTAACTTTTTGATATGAAGCCTTTATGTACCGAGAATGGTGTCTGTAAGTTCAAAATTATATATTCAAATTGTTTGAAGACAACAAGGTTTTAAAGGTGTTTGCTTATTGAAGACAGAGCAAGGTTTTAATATATTTGAATGTATCTTTCATAAGCAAAGTATGATGATGATAGGAAGGATGATTGTAATAAGTTGATTATAGAAATAGCAAATTGATTAGATTGAATTGCATTCATAGTTGGTTGAATTGAATTGTGATGAAGTTTGATAGAGCAAGCAGATGTATTGTGTTGTTTGGAAAGATAATAACAGGATAATAGTATGTGATATTGCAAAGTTGTGTTCCTTATCAGAATGGTGTTATAAGGTTGTGGTAAGTGAATAGAACCTGTTGAGAAGTTTTATTTGTGCAATAGTATGAAGTGAAACAAAGTAACCATCTATACCTTTTTATTTTCCTTTTGAAGATTGTCAGTAATACATGGAATTTTCCAGTGAGGCTTGAGTGGTTTTCCATTGAGGCTTAAGTAATTTGCCAATGAGTCTTGAATGATTGCTAGTGAGGCTTGACTGTTAGTTAGTGAGGTTGATTGTGTTGCTAGTGAGGCATAAAATTTGTAAACAACAAGTTTTTGGCGAGTGTGGCTTAATAAAGCAATTGTTTAGAGTCTTAATTATGCTTGATGGTGTGTTTCTTTATGCATGATTGATTATCCTCGATTCAAATATGGTGTTTTAATTTGCACATCTTTGTGATTTTCATATAATACAATATCTAGAATCTTTGTGTAATCAAGTGTGTTAAGTTTTCAAATTAGTTTTATCTGATCACTAATTCACCCCCCTCTTAGTGGTCATGTACTCCAACATGCCTACCATCACAAGTGATATATCTAATAATGTAAGAGGCACGAGAAGCCCATACCCATGGAAGTGACAACCTCTTGGTTCCTTGTGATGACAAGTCGAGATTTTCTCTAGGCTCCTTGAATTCATCCCTTAAAACTACTACATTTGCTCTGATAGGGAATTCAACTCCATTTCTTGGTAGACCAAATACCTCTATAATTGTAGCGTTTGAAGTGCTTACCCTCAATCCTCTGATGGTGGCTACATCATGTTGGAGCATTGCTACAAACTACCTTGTTATGTCTTCATTGTATTTAGTTAACTTTAGAAAGTAATCTAACAACCCTGCTCTTGTGAAAATGGGTAAGACTAATTTGTCCTCTAATACTTGTTGGTGAGCACCTGGTTCCCTCCTGACAATATCACCTCCCATGATGGGATAACCTTACTCTTCTCTACTCAAACTCTAGAAAATCTCACAATTCAAATTCACAAACCACCAACCCTTTATGTTTGTTATACTTGCATGCAATTCTTCCACTACAACTTAAACTGCTATGTCTTCTCCCTTTGTTTCAAATATTTTAGCTTAAATTGGCTTGGGAATTGGTTCATAATTAGGGAACAGTCGACAAGAAGGTTGCAGAAAGGTCTAAAAGGGGTTGTGTGTTTATTTTTGTGCTTGTTTCTTTTGGTGGTGAAATTTTAAAAACCCTAAAATAATATACTATCTCCCCCCAACTAAAATCTTCAAGTGACCTCACTTCAATGTACTTCATAAGGTGAAGGGAATGATTATAGTTTATGGAAATGAAATTAATGAATATAAAGCATGTAGAATTAAATGTAAGGACATATTGAAATCATTGGAAATTTATGTTAATGATGGAAAATTAGTGTGCGTATGCGTCACTTTAGATGAACTTAACTCCATGTGTGTGGTTTGTTGTAAGAGTTTCTGCAACTTGATTGTGATTTGATGTTGGTTAATTGCTATGGGTGATGGAAGAAATGATAGGTTGGCATGTGTGAATTAAAGGTTGTGAAACATATGGTTCATGGAAGATGAAGTGATTGTTCAAATGAATGAAAATTGAGATAAGAAACATGGAATGAATTGGTTAAGCTACATGTAGTGATATGACAAGCTTATGGCTACATTTGCGGAAAAAATGGAATGAACGTGGATGATATGCAATTAATTTTCCACAATTTTTTAAAGTTTCTGACAGGTAATTATTGTGGGTACCTTCAATAACAGGACATGTTCAAAACTATGAAAGCTTTTACTAATGATGCTACAGGTCCCTATTACATAGTGGAGTGGTCTTGAAGAATATTATTAACTATGTCACCTATGTGGTGTGTGCATGTGAAGTGGGATAAGGAATTATACCTGAGTGTTCTTAGGAGGTGAGTTGTGTAGATCATTTGTTGAGTCACTGTGAGAACCAGTAGTAATTATTACTGAGTTGTCATCTTGTGGTGGTATGTTTGTATCAAAATCACTTCTTGGACCATATTGATGCATTAGGGAAAGAATGAAATCATCTTTATGTGTTGGTTTCTTGTATATATTTAGTTTGTGGTCATTAATTAATAATGGAAATCTAACTGCATTTATGGTTTGCAATTTGACTACTCCATTTGGGAAAACCTGATGTATTTCATATGGTCCCAACCATCTGGATTGTAGCTTTCCCTTATAATATTTATATCTGGGATCATATAATTAATCCCAACCACCCACATTGAATTCTTTAGTCTTTATAAACCGATCATGCCATTTAGTCCTATGTTTTTGAATTATATTTGTGTGATGCATGGCCTCCATTCTAATTTTATCTAGCCTATTCAATTTGTGTAGCCTCTCCTTCTATGTTATTATCAAGTCTATATCTAGCTCAACTGATGTTCTAAGTGTTTTGTATTCAAACTCAATGGGTAGAACTGTTGTTTTACCATACACCAATTCATAAGGTGTGAATCCTGTAGTTGTTTTCCAAGTTGTCTTATAGGCCCATACTCCCTCAGGTAACCTAGATGCCGATTATTTTCTATGAATTTGCATTGTTTTGGTCAGAATATTCTTAATCTGTCTATTTTTAACCTCCACTTGTCTATTGGCTTGGGGGTGATAAGGTGTTGATTTTCTATGTCTGATTTCATACTCAACCAATTCAGAAATGAGTTCTAAAGTAAACTAGGGACCTTGATTAGTCATAATCTCTCCAGGTGCTCCATACTTAGTAAATATATCTTCATACAAGAATTTAGCTACATTACCATCTCTAGCAAATTATAATATCTTAACTTCAACCCACTTTGTTAGATAATCTGTACACTAAAATATACTCCTTATTATTGTATGGTGAAATTGGGCCTATAAAGTCTAGCCCTATTTATCAAATGGTGCTAGTGTAAAATGTGGTTGCAAAGGCATCTCATTTGTCCTTTTTGGCTTTCCCATTCTCTAACATCTATCATAGTTCCTTGTATATTTTATTGAATCCTTATGAAGAGTTGGGCAATAGTAACCAGTTGTTAGGATTTTGAGTGTAGTCCTTTTGGCTGCAAAGTGACCCCCATAGGGCTCATCATGGCAAGCTTTTAGGATGTAAAAAATGTCATCCTCTCTTATACATACCCTTGTTATATTATCTGGACTTGTATAGAATAGGTAACCAACTATCCAAGAATATGGAAAGCTTTTGTGTACCAATTGTCTCTTTCCTCTAGGAGAGAAGTGTGATGGTACTTTTCCTTCCACTAAGTAATTTGCAGTGTCAACAAACCAAGGTGTGTGTACATTGAGAACAAAAAAGTGTTCATCCATAAAGAATCATCCATAACACCTTCTTCTAGTTGTGCTGGTAATCTAGATAGAAAATTTGTCACCACATTAGCTTTCCCAAGCTTATCCACTATGGTTATATCAAATTCTTGTAGTAAGAGCAACCCTCTGACTAGTTTGCCTCCAACTACAAGTTTATTTAATAAATATCTGATTATAGTGTGATCAGTGTGGATAAAGATTGGGTACCCTGTGATATGTTGTCTAAAATTATTGATTACATACACAATTGCCAATATCTCTTTCTCTGTGACTGTATAGTTGAGTTCTACTCCTTGTAAGTTTTTTTTGATGTAATAAATAGCATACTCTTTATTACCTTCCTTTTGTCCCAATATTGCTCCTATGACAAAGTCAGAAGCATTAGTGTGTATATGGAAAGGAAATGTCCAGTTTTTCCCTCTCAAGATACATGCTTTTGTAAGGGTTGTCTTAAGTGCTTCAAAAGAGTGTTGAAATTTTGTGGTCCAGTCAAATTCTATATCTTTTATGAGTAGAACAAATAAAGGTGTTGCAATTTTGTTGAAGTCTTGAATGAATATTCTATAATAGCCTACATGTCATAGAAATCTCCTTAAATCTCTTTGTTTTTGTGGCACAAGAAGTGTGGAGATTATCTCAATCTTATTTGAATCCACTTGAATTCCTTCACTTAATATAAAATGCCCTAGAACAATTCCTCGAGTCATCATCATAAAAAAATTCTCATGACTCAGTGATAGATTATGTTCTTGACACCTTTTCAAAACCTTCTCTATATTTTTGAGTGCTTCTTCATATGTTTATCCATAGGTGGTGAAGTCATCCATGTAGATTTCCATGGATTCATGAGCATAATCTGAGAAAATATTTAGCACTTCCCTCTGGAAAGTGGCTAGAGCATTACATAGTCCAAAGGGAAGAATTGAATAGGCATATGTGTGCCAAGGGCATGTAAATGTGGTTTTATCCTGGTCCTCTAGAGCTATCTTTATATATTTATAGCCACTAAATCCATCTAGGAAGGAGAAGTACTTTTTAATTGCTAGGGAATCAAGTACTTGGTCAATGAAAGGTAGTGGAAAGTGATCCTTCCCAGTGGTTGTCTTTAGCTCTCTACAGTCCACACATACCCTCCATTTTCATCCTTTCTTAGGGACAATAATTATAGGTGACACCCATTGACTGTCAGAAATAGGGTGAATGAAGCCTGCATCAAGTAATTTTTGTAGCTTTGTCTTAACTATTTATCTTAAGACAGGATTCATCCTTCTTTGGGGTTGTCATATTTGTTTAAAACCATCATTTATGTATATCTTATGCACGCACAGGTCTAGATCAATCCCCTTCATGTCATCGTAGTCCCATGCAAAGGTTGTTGCATGTACTTACAACATAGTGTTCAAAGAATTTTGTTGTTCTTTAGTTAATCCGTTGTTAACATTCAACATTTTAATTGGCATGATTTTCAATTGCTTAGATTTTGATTGTACAAATTAAAGGTCAAGTCCACTAATGTTTGGGACACATTGTTATGGCAGTAGAGAATGAAAAAGCTGGGAGACTTCTTATGATGAATTTGTAGGTATAATATTTTGTAGTGGATCTTGCAGACATGAAAGACCATCTTGTTGCTATAGGTTCCTATCATAGTTATTCTATATGACATGCTCATTTAAATCATCCTCATCTTGATTTTTCAATAGGGGTTGTGTTCAATAGTCATGACAATTTGTAGGGAATACTGGTCTTCTTCATCCAAAATATGCCAAATAGTCTGCTCTAGATTAGCATGAGGTTGGGCTAGTGGATAAAGGACCAATTTCTTGGTCACAGTTCCATTTGATATTATCATGTTCCCAAACCTACAACCTATAAATGCATCAGTTGTTGCTAACCATGGTTTGCCTAAAATAAGTGGATATCTTGCAAGGTTGGCCTTTGGCTGTAGGACTATGAAATCTGCAAGATACTCCCATGAATCTAATGCTATGACTAAGTCCTTAATGATTCCCTTAGGTTTCACTTTTGACCTATCTGCCAACTGTAAAATAGTGGGTGCAGGTCTAAGGTTTACTATTTGTAGTAGTTGCATTGTATCCTTAGTCATGACATTAATAGCTACCCCAAATCAATCAAAGTATTCTTGACAAGGATTCCATTTATCTTAACATACAAAACTAGACTTCTAGGGTTTGTATATTTAGGGACAATTATATTCCCTAGCATAATGTTAGCAAGGTTCCCTAGGACATGAACTATCTAAGGGTCCTTCCTCTTTCTCCTTGGCTTTTGAAGACAAAGGTCTCTTACTGTCTTTGTGTAAATTGGGATATCCTTGATAGCTTGAATGAGGGGAATTTTGATACTGACATCCTTAATCTAACCTAATAGGTCTAACTTAGCTTGGGTCTGATGTCTTGGAATAGCTAAACGCTCAGGGAATGGAGGCTCTGAACTTGAAATATTTTGGTTTGTCTGATTTGACCCAAGCTCCAGAGGTGAATTGTCTAAAGCTTTTGTTGTGGGTTACTCATCTACCATCTCAATTATTTGAGGGGATGAAGGCCCAACCAGTGTTCTCCCTAACCTGAGGTGGACATCATTCACCTCTACCCCATAACTAGGGTATTGAATAGCCTCATTAGTGTATGTTTGTTGGACAAGCTTGCTATTGGGGTTAGGTACAAGTTGGGCAGGTAGTTATGGTGCTCTTGGTGGCTGAAGTGTTGGGTTTGATAGATTGGGCATAATGGCCTATTGTTATGGCTAAGAAAGTAGCAAAGGTTGTTGGTAATTCATATTTTCGTTTTACCACTGCTAGGCCTTTTTCCATTATGGTTGCCATTGATTTTGTTGTATTGGCCATTGAGGGTTGTAACTAGAGCCTTGGAAATTTTGTTGTGGCCATACATTTGGTTGTTGTTGGTTCCAGTGTTGTTGAGTGTTTTTCTATTGTTGAGGGTTTTTCCATTGGTTTTGGGTGTTTGCCCAAGGTTGGGTGTTCCAACTAGATAAATTTTGATTACCAATTGGAAATGACGTATTGAAATTTAAAGGGTCTTGTGGTATACCTTGTCTTGGTTGCCATGGCCTTCTTGGTGCAATGTAGAACAACTATCCATCTTCACCCTCCACTGGTTGAAAATCTAGTTTTTCTAGTCTGTCTTTTGTAATACTTGCCACCCTTTTATACTTGCAGTTGGCTTTTCTTTGTTTTCAATTGGGATAGTATTCAATAAGTATGGCCTTAGCCTCATCTTTCTTTTCTTCGCATGTAGAGTTTCCAACTAGGTAGCTAGATGACTTATAATATCTTCTTTCATGTTGGATAGTAGATTACTTAATTGTACTCTAGAAACTCCATTGAATGTCTTGCCAATGGTAGATGTTCTTTCCCCCTTGTCCTTTTGGTAAAGGTCCTTGAATAGTTTCTACAAACCTTACAGATTTCTTCAAAGGGTAATTGAGACACATCCCCTAACCCAATAAGGTTAAGGGCATCCATGCAATCACCATTGAGTCCTCTTAAAAACACAAGCTTCAAGGATTCTTCTGATAGTCTATTATGTGGTTCTTATTTAAGCAGAAGTGGAACCTCACTACATAATCCTCCAATGGTTCATCCTCTTTTGGAGGCATTCTAAAATTTTCATCCCTTCTTTTTATCAACTCCTCTACAATAGTCCTGGTATTTTTCAGTAACTTTATTTTCATAGTGTTCCAATCTGGAACAACATCTTTGCCTAGTCTGATAAACCATCTCATGACAACATCCTTCAAAGTTGCAAGGAATATTTTGATCATATGAGCATCAATTTTGTAGTTCTAGCTCCTACATAGGACATCAAACTTAAAAAAAATGTGTCTGGATCCTCAGTTACCAAGCCATAGAAGATAGGCAATGTTGAAGGAGGTATATTCTTCAAGGCAATGGCCCTTTCTTGGTTGGCAATTGGAAATTCAAAATTCACATGTTCTAGTGGATCATCTTTTGTTGTATCAACTATGGTTTGGAAGGTCTCCTTTGTGTTTGTAGTGGATGTTGGTGAAAGGGAACGTTCTTTGTTAGGAATATCCTTGCTCTAATCATTGTGATCACCAACATCTGCTCTCGCTTGTTGAATTGAAGGGATAAATCTTCCCAAAGCATCTCTTTGTCTCTGCATATGTAATAGGTATGACTTTGCATATAACAACGATTCATGTACAATGTAAGTGAAATATTCTGGTATTTGAAGAAATTAAACCTACTTATCCTAATACTAAAAACAAAAATTTTAAACTATGAAAGCTTTGAAATAATAGAAATGAATCTTTGAAAGTGGCACCATCCCTGAAAATGGTGCCAAGAATGTAGAGTCCTTACTAATTTCCAATAGACTTGGTGTCCAACACACAATTAAGAGGAAAACCTAATTGAACAATTCACTAAACCCTTGGAAAGACCTTCACCAAATTATCAACCAGGGCTATTTGTAAGATTGTGATGATGTTGGCAATGTATATGCTTTAAAAGACTCAAGACTACCTAGATCATCCTAGCATAGGTGTTTACACTTGCTGATAAATCACAAAAATGCACAACAGTAAAAGAAGTAATGTTTTCACTATTTCTACAGGTACCTATGACATAAGATTGTGACTAGTTCACTGTCAAGAATTGAATCCTAAAATTAACCAATATTGTTAACTAAACCTACACTATGGAGTACAAAAAACTAAAGCATGAATATAAACAATATTTGTTCATGGATTCATTCATAATATGGAGAATCTAATTAAGACAACATGTATTTGTGAAGTAACTATTACAACATAAGTAAATGTATAGAAGATAAGGCAGGAATAGTTACCTTGAGTGGCCCTTGCTCAAATGACTATCTCCACAAATTTAACTCAAATCTAGTTCCTTGGATTTACATAATCATGATAGTAATGAAAAACCATTCATTGCATAACCCAAAATATCACAATCTAAGATTCCACTGAGATATCTTATTCATGAAATCATGGATATTATCCATGTAAAAATAAAAATTGAAATTAAAATTATCTCTTGCTATATTTGCTACTGAATAATTAACCAACTTAACTTATGCCTCAACCATAGAACCATACATATAGGCATGGGGGAGTTTTATTAAAATAAGGACTCTAAATTGAAATCATAAATTACCACTCCCTACATAACAAAGCGTGATAAAGTCTAATCAACTAAACCATAACTGAAAAGGAAGAAGAGTCCAAATAGAATTATGACTCTGCTACAACAAGAATTATAATGTGGACTGTTGAAACAATAATTTTGGACTTCTAACTATCATAGGGTTCTTCTCCTTTAGCTTCTTTATTGAATGTCATAATGATGCACAATCATCTTCAATAAGTGCGTTCATTTCTGCAATTTTTGCACTCAGCTTATTCTAGAACCTCCCCTTCATCGCTATCTAGAAACTCCTTTGGTTGTGGGTTGTATCTCCAGTTATTGCAGGCTACAGTCTACCTCCTTTGGTTCCTTGGCTACAAAGTGTTAGTTCATAGAATAACTACACAATATCAATAACCATAGCTTAAGCACAAATATTTGTTGCAATTCATACACATCCATACATCAATTATACAATAACTATCATATTACAACCATATTTCCATATACTTCAAATCAGGTTCAGGTTTGCATAATGAGCATAAAAGATAGTAAAGTGTAGGAATATGTATGAGATAAGTGTCTAAAAATGTCTATGATTATGCATAAGAACATAAAAAAGCTACTAATAACTAGACTCATAAGCTCTCAGATCCATAATCTAATCTCAATTCTCAGTTTGTATGTCTTTATCGCAACATGTTGTCAATCAAAATTCACATTATGTTACTTTGAAGTTATGTAACCCTACTCCTTATTTCTATTTTATCAAATGTCTAGTTTTTTATCCAATTACCTTACTTTAGTTGATTAATCATACTTGATTCCATAATATAAATGTAATTCCCCAAGCCACACACCTAGGATATTGGCCAACATTGATTTTTTTATAAAACAACACCAATAAATCATACACGACAATAAAATATTGGACTGCACACAAGTGTCATGTTAAACACAACAACTAAGAGCACTAACAACATGAACGACCTTGCTATTTCTATAAGAAAGGTGGCACCAATATAATTCTTACCAATTGTGGGATGAAACCATCATTTTTAACCTATGAGAGAGTGGAAAGATACCCAAATGATTATTGGTTACTAAACCACTAATATGATATCTCGCAAATTGATGCAAGGGACAAACCTTCACAAGAGGTTTTTTACTAGGAGGTATTGTGAATGCCAAACCTGCACTTGATCAAACATGGACAAATATAAGCATATTAGTCAATTTAAACAAATGAAATAAAACATTCCCAATGAAATAGTTGAGCATGCAAACAAGATGGAAACATTATCAAACTATCTTGAAACAACAAGCAAATGAAAAATGAAATCCTATTCTAAGCTACTCAAACCATCATCCCATAGGGGGATTGGTGTCACTTTGATGTGGAAAGTGACCCTTTCCAAATCCCTTATGATATGCTCTTGATCCTTTGATGTGAAGATGACTTTGATGCAAAGAAATGGTGAAATCTAAGCTAAAATGACATGAAAAAGCAAGTGATTGAGCAATGAAATTAGTAGAGTAACAATGCTTCAAGTTGTGCATCCATTTCAAGTATAAGAGGCCTCTATTTATAGGAGTGAAGGGTTGAAGATTGGATGAAATTGGTGGATGTGGGACTAAAATGAGATTCAATAGCATTGTGACACTTGTCACAAGGCCAATGAAAGCTATGGAAATATGTGCTCGTACATGTGTGAGCACATCTTGGGAGAACGAATATGTAAGAGGAGTAAATGCTTAGGTGGCTTGTATAAGAAGGGTGTAAGAGGCTATTTAAGGAATGTGGGTGAGAATCTAAGAGGGACAATATGGCACGTAAGAGGCCATTTAAGGCCTTGTGTAAGAGAAAGGTGGCTATTAAAGACCTTGTAAGAGACATTAATATTTGGTCCATAAATTCAAATAAGTGGAGTTATTACAGGAAAATTTTCAAAGAATATGCCTTTGCGAGGTAAATAGGCTATTTAGTTAATTAGAAGAAATGGTTTTCATGTGCAACTTGGTTAGTTGACCTGCTCAACCTTGATGGGGTTAAAAGCTAGAGAAATGGGTAATGAGGATTAGGAGGAGATTAGAGTTAATTAATTCGGAATTAAATCAACTCAAGTGGGTTAGGGGATTTATGAAATTTGATTTATTTAATCAAATGAGAGGACTTTAGGGTTTTAATTAAATAATTTGATTTATTTAATTAAATGTCGTGAACATTAGTGAGCAGGAAGTGAATTAATCTAATAAATTGAATTACTTGATTAATAGTAGAAATTGATGAATTTAACTAAATAATAAAGATGATTTAATTAATTGGTTAGTGCAGAAATGATTTAGGAAGAAATGATGTTAATTAATCAAAATTAGAAGCATAATATCAAAAAAAAATTATATGTAAGAGTAATTTTATATTAATAAGCCCAAAATACAAGCATCTGCGTTGCAAGTATAAAGCAAGTTTTATCAAGATATTTTCACCAAAAAACAAAATATACATCCAAATTTTGTCAAGACAGTCCCCAAAATTATAGACCAAAAAGCCTTGAACAAACTATAAGCATATTTAACCAGTCGATTCTTGCATAAACATAAAAAATGACAAATATCTACTGTAAACTATAAAGATATGCCACCATTTACAGGAATTTGTTTAACTGCACAAATTCTTCAAAATCCTCTTTCAAGTCCTCACTGTCAATCGTCATAAGCCCAAAAAATTTCTTCAGAAAAATTACTGCCATCGCTACTATAGCCCTATGATGCATTAAACCTAGTCCATGAAGGTCCAAGAGGAACAGGTAGAGCTTCATCGTATCCTCATCCTTCACCCTCTCCACATCAAAAGCCCGTGGGAAGCCTCTTCCTTCCACCACCACTTGAAGGAGCTCGTCCATCCCACCAAGCAAACCAGGTATAAACATCTTGCGCATTAAACTCCTAGCTTCACCCTTCGGTACCAGATTGTCGAACAAAGATGCCAAGAAACGAGATGAAATATGCAAATTGTCACACCTGTACTCTTTACATTCCAAGTGACTCGAGCCCAAAACCATTTTTACTGCAACTAACACCAATGGCTCATAATTAAGCATAATTATTTTGAGCCTTTGATCAGTGATTGCTCTAAATGTAGTCAACCTATCCTTCGACTGGAGCGATATGGGGGTGTCGGCCCCGAACCAATCCAAACCCGCTACCGATACCTCTATCACAAATTTAGAGGACCTAGCCATTCAGCCCCAAACAAGAAACAACTCGACGAATTAACAACCAGACTTCACACTCAAAACTAAACCAAAAACTTATGCCAGAAAAAGGCTCTAAACGCCTTAAATGAAATTGGCTGCCAACCATTGCCAGCCTCACCATTGTCCTTCTCGTTCATGCGAGTTGTCCAAGCACAGGTGATATCTCACTTCCCAAAAAGCATCATCATTTCCTGCTCCTCAGAAAGAGTAAGTGAGCCGTCTTCCCCTTACTTTTAGCTTGTCAAAAAGATAAGCTATTTGTCCCCTACCTTCATGGATTTCCACCCAGCTCCTCCCGCACCTGTACTACTCCAACATGGCCGCTCATGCCACCATCCTCCACCACCTTGGAGGGACACCCTCCCTACCTCCCACAGAAGCACATTATCAATTAGGACCATTTGAATGTTTACATTTTTTCCTCTTTGAAGCATCATACCTGTTGCGTTGGTTCAAAGAATAACACTGCCAATATCAAAATTTAATTTTTTCAAATTTTTTCGGATGCCCCATTGTTACCCTAGTGGAAATAATTACATTGGTACACTGCCCCCTCGAGAGATCAGGCGAAAATTCCATTTTTTGGGTCAAGCTCGCGATAAAGTTTCAACAATGGTTTGCATGCAAAAAATAGGTGAGATCACAAAAATAGGCTCAAGACGTTGAAATGATATGGTTAGACTAACGTATCTATAATATGATGATGATGCTTTAAATGAGATGAATTAAGATGCTTAGAATAACAAATCTATATTATCCCAAACAACTTAAATGATGATGCAATGCATGTGAAATGGATGATGTTTCCTATTATGATGATATGCCATGATTATGCAGGATGCTGATGGTTTGTGGATGCAAGATGGATGTATTGCTATTTTGGTGAATGACATGATACCATGTTAGCGTGAAAGAGGATAAAAGAATGAGAGGGATCAACCCTTGATTCTGAGAAGATTTATAAGTCCAATAAGTCCATGAGTCATTGAAACTTTATTAGATATGATGATGAGTGATGATGATTTGCTTATCGAGGGATTAGGACACAAATTTCCTTATGTTTGATAACACACATAGATTCGATGCATCAAGGTATAGACAACCAGGATGGTGTGGTATCTAGTGTGATGGAATTTGACTCAATAAATAGATAGGCGTACCCTTGTTCACACCATTCATACGAAAACCTTACTAGGATGTACTTTAGATGCTTCAAACATCTCAAACCAAAACATAGAAAGGTAAAACCTTCCCATGTAATAGTCAAAAAGTTGTTCAAAATATCCTCCATACATACCTAACAAAGCAAGGATTCACCAAGGTTATATTATGAAGACATCCAAAAATCATGACAAATGAAAGATAATGTTCAATGCCCCATTCCTTTCTCTCTAAATATTTCCAATAAACATCATTGAGAGGTCATTGGAGTGAGCATAATAAGATAAATCGTAAGAAAATATCAAACAAATAAACAAGCCAATGTTATTCATACCTCTAGCCAAGTTTAAACTACGGTGATGCTTGATGTTGATGTCCATTGTAGGAAAGATGTATCCTAGGACATGATGCTATCAAGTGATTTTGAGACTAATGGGATGATGGGCTATTAATACCAAGAGTTAACCAACTCGTTTACCTATTGACCTAGACTTAAGACCTTGATGTTTGAGTTTACACTTTTTAATTTGCCATATTTGTTTCTGTTTGTTTTGCCAAAGGTTGAAGATGACAATTGATTTATTGTGAGTGGATATTTATTGCAGGTGAAGCGAAATGGGATGGATGATTTTTGGTTTTTAGAAATTTTTTGAGGCTATTTTTGGATTTTTAAGATGTTTTACAAATGTTTTGATTTTCCAATTTTCTAATGTTTTGTTATTTTATGAGATTTTGACCAAGAACCTAAACTAAGGACCTATCCTAGGGGCCTTGAGGGCTAATCAAAGATTATCCTTGCCTATGTTATACACGCAAAGACCACATAGTTCGAATGACACAAACTCGTTTATTGATGAAGTATGAACAATGTTGGATTGTTAGTTTATTATTGTAGACATGGAAAATGTACAAGTTCATTTTGGCACACTTGATCCCGACTACTAACAACGTTTCCTCTCAGATCAAATTCTCAACATTTCATCACTTTCTATCCTTTAATTCAATAAATTACTATTTATTGGATTAAGTCTATCACCTCCTTTGATTAAATTAATCAGTTTAATTTAATAAATCATTTTATTTGATTAAAATCTCTAAAGTCTTCTCATTAAATTAAATAAATTAAACCTTTTTTGATTTAATCTAACACATTCCTTTTTTATTAAATAAATCAAATCATTTATTTAATGAATCAATTCCTCTCAATTTTGGACTTAAATCAATTCATAAATCTAAGTCTAAATTGTCACATCACCTAATTCTTCATTAAGTTAATCAAATCCTTGATTAAGTTAATCCTTCTCACTAAAATTCTCTAGAGAATGCAACTTGCACAATAAATCAATTACTTTGATTTATTAATTCTCCTATTTTCCCTCACAAAGCATCAAAAAGGGAATATTCCTTATTTGAATTCAAAAAGTCCAAGTGGACTTGGTCCTTCCAACAAGGCATTAAAAGCCTCTTACATGTCTTTGACCTTGAGCCAAGTGACATTAACTTCATTCCTTTTCCCTCTTCAACATGTCATTTCTCAAGTTTGAAATGCCACCTAATTGCATTTATTGGCACATTGGCCAAAACTTGCACATTCCTCATCCAATCACATTTGGACAAGTGGCACAATGCCATTGGACTATCTTTTGTCCCACATTGCTTATTTCCACTATCTCTTCCAAGATTTGAATCTATAAATTGGAGACTCTTCTCCTCAATCTTCATCCACAACTCATATGCAAAGTTACTCTCTTCAAGTGAGAACTGATTTTGCTATTTTCATCCATACATTCCTATCATTTTCACATTTTGCACCAAGGTTATGCTCAAATCTCTTTGGAGATTTGACCATTTCTTCATCAATCCACATTGCAACCATAGGAATTGGGAAAGGGCCAATTGCAATATATCATTGGCACCAATTCCCCCATAAGATCTTTAACTTATTTGCTTAATTAGGATTTAATTCAAGTTTCTTGCTTTATGTTCTTCATTTTCCTAAATTTAGCTTAATAAGTGGATTTCATGGGGAATCCTTCAAATCTTTACATGCATTTTGATCTAACACTAACAATGTTTGACTTCCTTATGCATTTGCAGGTTTAGGGGTTCACAATTATGATGGACATCTAAAGGACCTATCCTAGGGGTCTCAGGAGAAGATCCAAGATTAGCCTTGCTTACGTTATACAC
The DNA here is from genome assembly GCA_007115665.2 of Sequoiadendron giganteum. Classification (NCBI taxonomy): domain Eukaryota; kingdom Viridiplantae; phylum Streptophyta; class Pinopsida; order Cupressales; family Cupressaceae; genus Sequoiadendron; species Sequoiadendron giganteum. Next base: position 537,827,897 of record CM021107.1, on the reverse strand, counting down.
ATAGAAGCCTCATAGTTCAACATGATGACTATGTTTTTGATTTTTTTTGTTTTCGACCTTTTTTTGGATTTTTGATATGTTTTGGATGTTTTTTGATGTTTTTGTTTTTATGAATATTTTTAGGATTTTATTGATGTTTAAGAAATATGTCAAAGATATACATGAATTCAATATAATGTAGGTATAGGGGCATGCCTCCAACGTGAAGCGATAGACTACCTCGATATAGGTAGGACAAACTAACCTTAAAATTATGTCGAGTAGTATTAGGATGGAACATGATACATACACAAGATCGAGCCATGATACAAATGCAGATGGGTGATGGAAAGAGCAATGGAAATGCAATGAGTGAATGTGATGGAAAGTGAGGCAAAACAAGCCAAAGAATCCATGGTGGATGGGAGGTTCTTTATTTACACAAGGCACCTGATTGCCAGGTTTTCACCAAGGTACTTACCTACTATGCCATCGAAGTGGTTTTCACTAGAGGATGATTTTTTTCTTTATTGTTTTCAATCCTTTTTCTGATTTTTTTTGGATTTTATCATTTTTGGATTCATACCTTGCAAGCTTAGGCATAATTTTTTTTGAGATGGGAGCTACTAATGGCCTCCTACAAGGGCTCACCTTTTGGTGTGGACAACTGATATGCTCCTGATTTGTAACTTGTCGTGATGATGAAGGGTCCCAACTAATTAGGTTCAAACTTACCTTTGTTATCTAGATTGGGTACATTCTTCTAATTTTCCTTTAGCACGAGCTCTCCTACCTAGAAGGACCAACTTTTGATCTTTTTTTTATAGCTCCTCTTTATATGGTTATGATAAACCTGTAAGTGGTTCAAGGCATCTAGGCGACGTTCATACAAGAAATTTAGCTTGTTAAACCATGACACCCTGTATTCTTCATAAATATTAAGGTTCTAGAAGGATATTCTTAGGGATGGTAGATTGACCTTAATAGCCCCGATGGCTTATGATCCGTAGACCAAGGAGAAAGGGGTTGCACCTGTAGGTGTGTGGATGCTGGTTCAGTAGGTCCATAGGATGGGGTTTAATTGTAGATGCCAGTCTCAGCTAGATTCATTTATTGCTTTTTTTAGGATCTTAAGAATGGTTTTATTTGTGGCCTCAACTTGACCATTTCCTTGGGGGTAGTAAGGGGTGGAGAACCAATGTTGGATGTTAAATATTTGGCATATCTCACAGACATCCTAATTTTTGAAAGGTGTCCCATTATTTGAGATAAGGGATTGGGGAACACCATAGCAAAAAATGAGGTAATTCAGGATGCATTTAGAAATTTTCTTTTCCATGATGTAGGTCATAAGGATGGCCTCTACCCACTTTGTGAAGTACTCCATGGTGATAATGATGAACTTGTGGCCATTGGATGAGGTAGGTGTTATTTTCCCTATTTGATTGAGCCCCCATTGTGAAAAGGGCCAAGGTGTTATGGTTGGCTAGAGCTCTTGAGCTAGTGCATGGATGAGGTCCCCATGTTGTTGGCATTGCATACATTTTTGGACATAGTCATGAGCTTCTTTCTCCATAGTAGGCTAGTAGTAACCCGCCCTTAATAGTTTCTTGGCTAAGGTCATACCACTAGAGTATGAACCACAAATGCCATCGTCTACCTCTATTAAGGTAGTCAAAGATTCCTCAAGGTTAAGGCGTCATAATAGGGTCCCTTTGATACTCCTACAGTAAAGGGTGTCGCCTAGAATGGCGAAGCAGGATGAATTTTTTATGAAGGTTTTCTTGAGATTCAGGGTGATGTCGGTGAGGAGGACTCCTATTTTTAAGTAGGGAAATATATCATGGTACCAGGGATCATTGGGACCAATGAATTCACACATAAACTCATATTTTGGTACCTCAAAAGTTGGTATGAGAAGATGCTCTACAAGAAATTCTTGTTTATGGATGTTCTGCAAGATATCGAGAAATGATCCAATTGTGGCCATAACATCCGTTGCTCTGTTGTTTCCTCTTGGTATATGCCCAAATACCATGTCGATGAAGAACTCTTTGAGATCCTCTACCAATTTTTTTGTATGGGGTGAGTCTTTCATCCTTAGTATGATATTCATCATTGACTTGATTGATAACTAGCTGTGAATCCCCATAGACCTTCAATGCCATGATCTACCATTGTATCGCTATTTGAAGTCCCATGAAAAAAGCTTCATATTCTACAATGTTACTAGTGCAAGGGAAGAAAAATTTGTATGATTTTAGGATATAATCCCCTTGTGGGGTGATGAAAAGGATACCCGCTCTTGACCCATGTTTCATGTAGGAACCATCAAAGTACACTTTCCAATGGTCTGCAAGGAAGATTGACTTGTCTGAAAACTCTGATACTAGTGGGTTCTCTGCATATATGGGAGCTTTAGCCAATTTATCTATAATTACTTGTCCTTTGATGGCTTTTTGTTCCACATACTCAATGTCATACTCTATCAAGATCATCACTCACTTAGCCTTCCATCATGTTACAGTTGCTTTGGATAAGAGATACTTGAGGGGATCGATCTTGGCGACGAATTTAATCTGGTAGGCCAACCTATAGTGTCTAAATTTTAGTGATGCAAACATGACTACAAGGCAATATTTCTCAATGAATGTGTAGTTTAGCTCATGTCCCACCAAGGTTCTATTGATGTAGTAGATAGCTCTCTCTTTCCCTATTTCATCATGTTGACCCAAAAGAGCACCGAGAACTACTGTTGTAGCTAAAATGTAGAGGATCAATGGTTTGTACGAGACTGGTGACATGAGGGTGGGTGGTGTCAGCAAGTATTCCTTGATTTGATTAAATGCCTTATCACATTTTTTGTCCCACTTATAGGTTACCCCCTTGTGAAGCAAATGGGAATAAGGGATAGTCTTATCCATGAGCCGTGCTATGAATTGTTGGATGGATTGTAGCCTACCTTGCAAGAATCTTAGTTGTTTTAGTGTCTTTTGAGCCTCCATGTCTAAGATTGCCTTGAATTTTGCTAGATTTTTTATTCCTCTCATTGACACAATATACCCCAAGAGCTTTATTGAAGTTACACCGAAGACACATTTCTTGGGATTTAGTCATACCTTATATTCTTCGAGCTTGTCGAAGATTGGGCCCAATGTTGATATATGGTCTTGATGTTTCCTTTATTTGGCTAGTATGTCATCCACGTATTCCTCTATAGTTTTGTGGATCATGTCATGAAAGATAAAGTCATAGCCCTTTGATATGTAGCTCCAACATTCATTAGCCTGAAGGGCATCATATTGCAACAATAAGTGCCCCATGGACATGTGAAGGTTGTTTTATGTTGGTCGTCCTTTGCAATCATGATCTAGTGTATCTTGAAAATCCATCCATTAATGATAGCATTTCATGCCCTGCTATTAGATCTACAATCAATCTATGTTGGGGAGGGGAAAATCATCATTAGGACATGCTTTATTTAGGTCTTCGAGGTTGGTGTAGATTCAGATGCCCCCAGGGGGCTTGGAAACATGTACAAGGTTAGAAACCCATTCTAAATAATCGGTGGGTAAGATGAATCCTACATCAAGGAGTTTCTATAGCTCAAGTTTTACCAACAAGGAGATTTATGGATGCATCTTTCTCAATTTTTGTCTCATAGGTTTTTCCTCAGGATACACTGCTAAATAATGGAGCACTACTTCTGGATCAAGGCTTGGCATGTTGGCGTATGTCCACATAAAGTTCACTTTCCTTTCCTTTAGAAATGTTGCTAGATTTTCTTGCTCCTCATTCAAAAGTGACTCGGCATAGAAGGTGATGTGTGAGGTGATGAGACAAAAAAATGTCTCATCTATTAGCCAAATAAAAGCATGTATTTTTCTTAATTATGAAGTTTATCAAGACTGAGCATGATGAGGAAATTAAGAGATTTTCAGTTGGAGTAGTAAAAAAGTGTCATCATATCTTGAAAATTATGATTTAGGTTCTTGAGATTTTTGGACTGAAATTAGGAGACAAGAAGGCAAAAAAACCCATTAAATTTCATGAAAATATAGTTCGTGGTTTGAGAGAAAACTTCACCAGAGTTTGATGCTCTGGAACTTTGCTTTCATGGTCCGAAATTTTTGGAGCTAAAGAAGGATCTAAGTGAAGGATAATTGTGATAACATTTATGAAGAGGTTGAGCAGTTTGGGCTTCTATAAGCAGTTAAGAGATAGCAGTTGAGAGCATCTAGGGGGAAATTCAAAGCATCTAAGGTATGTTATTAGGTTGTGCAAACAAATGGAGCATATCTAGGAGATAGTTTTGGGTAGTTTGAACCTTTTTGCAAGCATATAAGAGTCGTTTTATGAGATTTAATGATACATTAGCTAGAGGCATGAATTTTTCAGTTCTCTAACACCTTTTTGGAGCTTGTTAAAGGTTTGAAAAACAAGCATATTTGTTTTGGACATGATCAAAGGAGATTGACTCGACAAGGTGAAGCAAAGACATCTTTTTCCCCCAACACATGTTCCTATCTTCTAGCAAGTTGTTGCACAGCTATAAGGCTCATATTTTAGAATTCTATAAATTCATTGTAATCGAGGAATCGAATGGGGAAGAGTTTTATGAAATAATATAGTTCAGTATTTTAGCAACAATAATTGTTTGTAGTTTCATTTCTTAGCAGCAATTTCATTTCCAGTCCTTTACATTTTTAGTATTTCTCTTTACAATTTTCTGAGGATAGATTTGATTTCTTCAATTTCATTTTTAGTTCTTTACATTTCCAACATTTCATTTACAAGTCTCTTAGGATAGATTTGATTTCAGCAATTTCTTTCATGCAATTTGTAGAAGAAAAAAATGTCATGCAAATTATTTCTTCTCCCTCTTGCATATTGCCATGGACACCACCTTGGATTGACATTTATAATTAAATGATGAGGATTGCAGCGACCTTCATCACGAGGCCTCTTCGGTTCCCAAGTTGATTAGGTTGCACTTCTCTACTAGGACTGTTGATTTCTCTTGATGGATGGCACTAAGGGGAATATTGAATCGCTCATCATTTGGCACCTCATAGAGGTTTTGAACATCAAATACACCCTTTATTTTTACTATTTTAGGATCAAAAAGTGCCACAATATGGTTTTCACTTAAATACTCTTAGATTTTCAATTTTGCAATTAAGAGATTCAATTGTTTCCCCATAGTATGCATGTGTATCTAGCTAGATGTCGAACCCTGCTTTGTGATCTCCATATGGTAGATTATTCCTTAGTCCCATGAATTCTAAGAGAGCCTCATCATTTTTGAATGAATCCAATATTGGTGGTCCTCGTTGGTCACAATCAATGAGTTGGGGATAGACGAGTTTTAGCTCAGTGACTTGGTTATTTGGCTCAAATGACATGGTGGTTATCATGAAAAGAGAGGAATCCTAAAATAGCATAGGTATGTCAAAGATAGGATCTTTTAATGGGACTAATAAGTGATATCGGTACCGACGGGGAAGCTTTGACTGTCTTAATAGGAGCACACTTTCCAAGAATATTCACCTTAATAAGGGTACACCCAAGCCCAAGATTCTTTGGACGCTTCTCTAGAATAGGGGGTTCTAATAGGTCGTTGGAATTTTTCCCTAGATTTTCATTTTTTTTGTAGCCCCAGCTAAACATTAACTATAGACCTTTGTTGTCCTCCTCCATCAGGAGAATGGTTGCAGGTTGGTTATCTTGATATAGGAGACCTGAGACATCTTCTTCATTCATAACTTATTTGCTTAAATCCCCCCACTTTTTGAAGGTGGTAGGAGATGTTGTGAATGTCTAGGATGTGTATCGCTAGGTGGTTCTCTTCCATGAGATTTAAGAGATTGAGGTAACTCTCCCACCACATATGTGCCTTTCTGCAAGTTATAGTCTCCACAACCATTGTCTTGGATTACAACTTTGATATTTGGGATGTTTTGGATGATGGGTGTCTTTGTCTCATAAGTGGAGGATAAAGTGGATGGATCGACATAGGGAGATGTGGGTCCCTCATCATTTTTTGGAACTTGGGGGATCTTGTAATATTTGGCTTCCAGATTCTTGCAGTAATAGAGAGGTTTGGGGTCACCATGGATTGTGACTTCTTGATTTTGGTAAGGGAATTTTACGCATTGATGGAAAGTAGATGCGACGACTTTCATCCCATGGATCCATGGATGCCCTAGGAGAATATTGTAGGGAAGCTCAACGTCAAGGACCTGACAAGTGGTTTCCACGATGGCTGGCCCCACTTGAATCGAGAGTTGGATGGTGCCTTGGGACACTCGTTCTTGATCATCGTAGGCCCTAATGGTTATCCCCTTTCCTTTTTCAATGACATCCTCTGAGAACCCTAGATTTTTGACTAGTTGCAAGGTACAAATGTTTAAGCCTGCACCCCCATCCACCAAGATTCTCTTGAATTTTTTCTTATGGATCAAGACCTCAAGATAGAGCAGACGGTTATGTGATGGTTGGGTCGAGAGGTCATGCTCAGAAAATATAAGAAGATGTGGCATAGTGATGTGTTTGACCATAGCTTGAAATTGGTCTGCATCAATGTATGTGGAAATGGAGGATGGAGACAAGGCTTTCTCTAGAATATCCCTATGTGCAGGTGATATTTTAAGTAATTCCATGATGGAGATTTGGGTGGGGGTATTCTTTAGTTGTTCCAAGATGCTATAGCCCCTAGGGTTAGATTTTGAATTGGTAGGTGGTGCCCTAGGTGGTGGAGATGGTCCTAAGATATAGATCTTGTCGCTATGTGTGGTGACTCCACACTTTGCTCTAGGCCCTATTATGTTGATGACTATTACAAAATCATCCAATGATACTACAAAATGGTCATAGACATGGTTTACTTGGTGTAATCCTTCCCTTTTCCTTTGTTGTGATCCGACATCAAATTCATGTATATATTGAGATCTTGGTTTCCTGTTTGTTGGTCGATGGTTAGAGTCTTATCGTTGATGAGGTCTTGGATAAGATTTTATAGCCTCATGCAGCTAGTTGTTGTGTGTCCCTTGATCTTGTGAAAATCACAAAGGTGATTCTCATTATACCAGGGTGATATAACTTGAGGTTCTTGGTAATTTTCATAGATGGGGTGTGATGAGGTTTTCTTGCACTAGTTGTTGCATGACAGATTCAATGGATTCCCCTAATGGTGTATACTTACATTTCAGTGGATATTTGTTTCTTGGGGGTGGTCCTCCTTGAGTGTTCACATTGTTGACTATTTGATTATTTTGTTGTTGTTGTGATGGGGTGTTTTGATGAATGGGTTGTTGCATTTTGATTTGTGGTTGTGGGTATGTTTGTAGTTGCATGTTTTTCCTTGGAGCGCTAATAACAACTTTGGCATCAACAACACCATAGTTGGTAACATTTTTATTTTTGGCCCACATGTAAGGTTTGTCATTATATCTTGTCGATGGCCTAGTGTCTTAGTATACGGGTGTGCACCCTTGTGACATGAGGGCTCTTTCAATGTTGAGGGCCTTGGGGATTAGTTGGTCATATGTGGTGATGCATTGCATTTTTCAGGTGGAAGGATAATTCCCTTAGAGGTTAGAGATGATGTTTTTGATTTATTGTTCCTCTGGCATGGACCATTTGCTTTTGCTGGCTTTGGATCTCCATCATTGTAAGAAAGCTACAAATGTCTCTCCCTTAGCTTGTTTGAGGCAGGATAGTTCCTCCAAGCTTACCTCCATGTCTAGGTTAAATGAGTAGTTTTATATGAATAGGTCCACAAATTCTTGGGAACTTTTTGATTCCAGGAGGTAAGCGGGAGAACCATTCCATTGCAGGACTAGCCAAGCTTCGGGGGAAGAGTTAGATCAAATAGGAATCATCATATGCTACTTCCATGCAATGTATGTGAAATTCTCTGATATGGTCCTCAAGATTGCCTTTTCCTCGGTATTTGTCAAATTTTGGTATTTCAAATCCTGGTGGGAATGGAACTATAGAAATGTTCCAATCGAATGGATAGGGGCACAAATCTTGTTGGGTGTATGATATATTTGCTTTTCTAGATTGAATGTCCTGTATTTGCTGTGAGAGCAATTTGACCTATGTGGAAATATCGATTTGTGGATCAGGTGGTGGAATGTACATGTTTTGGGGTGGTATGGTTTGTTGTGTGAATGACATGGTGGCATGTTTTACTTGTGTGTTAAGGTTCAAGGCATTTTGTTGCATGTTCATGAAGGGTTGTTGGAAACCTTGTTGTGTGAGCAATGCCTATTGGTACACTTGTTGTTGTTGGGCTTGTTGTTGTTGTTGTTGTGCTATCAACTCTTGTTGTTGTGTGCGGTGTTGTTGTAGAGCTTGTTGATAGGCTTGCTATTATAAAGCTTGCACTTGTGCCTGTTGTTGTTCTTGGTATTGTGCTTGTGCATGTGCTTGTTGTGCTACTTGTTGTTGTTGCAAGGCTTGGGCTTATGCTTCTTGTGCTTGTGCTTGTTCTTGGGTTGCTTATTGTGCTTTTTGCATTTGAAATTGTTGCAATGCCTTTTGGTATGCTTGTTGCATTGCTTGCAACATGATACTATATTGATTTGTTGTGTTGGGGTTTTGAGGTAGAGGTGGGGGATTTTGGGGGATGGTGTGACAAGAGATTGTTGGGGTGGTTGTTGAGGTATTTTTTTTGTAATGACAAGGGGTTGGGTGATAGATGGTGGATTTGGAACCATATTTGACATGCCAAGCCCTTGTGAGACTAGATTTGTGATTTTTGAGGTGTTGTAGATAATGTGATTAGTGGTTGAGATATTTAGGATGATGTCACTTGGTGTTACGATATCAATGGCACGTTTGGAGGATTTGGTGTGATAGATGTGTTGATTTGATTTGTGCTTGGTGGGTTGACTTGATTGGGTTGATTTTGGATTGATGTGTTTAATGAAGTGATTTGTCCTATACCTTGAATTGGTGTGGATGATGGTGTCAAGATAGGGAATGGTGGGTATGATTGTGATATGTTCCCTTATGAAAGTGAAGATGAAGCATTGAAGGTACCCACTTGTCTGAAAAAATCAACTTGTCCTTGTGAGATGTTGGGTGTGTAACCTTGTGTATCAAGGGAATAAGCGAGTGTGGCATGGAAAGTGGATGATATGTTCGAGTCTTGGAAGACAAGTGGCACATATGGATGTTTAGGGTCTTATGGGATGGTGCTAGGCATACCCAAGATTATGTTGGCGTCCAAATTTTGATGGTCGACAAGTGGGTGTTCTTGAAGATATTGAAGTAGTGAGATTCCTTTCGTGATCATAGGTTGACTTGGTGCTTGAGATGATGATGGTTGAGTAATTGGTTGGATGATGCTTGGAAATGAGGGTGTGAATGATATTTGCGGGATGTTCACTAAAGGTTGCTCCACAGTGGTGCTTACATCAAAATCAGAAGGGAGTTTAGCCCCTTCTTTTGCTAATGCCAACATGTGTTGGGTGGGATTTAGTTTCATGACCGTGTTGAGAAGTTTGTGGGTTTCTAGATTTTGTACTAATTCGAGTAATTCATCTTGGGACATCTCTTTGTAATTGGTTGTGGCATCCTCCACATGGAATCCTCCCTCTTGAATATCTTGTGGTAATTGAGGGGTATTAGGTGGAGGGTTAGTATATATCCTTGGGTCGAATCCAATTTGACTCAAATCACTTGTAGTTGATGTTTCTTTTTTTTTCTCCATGATCTTATTGTGTTGTGACCTTGTTTGGACCATAAAATTGGGATCAAATTTTAGGAATATGTGGGATGAATCCTTTAACTCCTCTGGTTGATCTAAACTTTAGATAAAAAAAGAAATTCTAGGATGTGTTTTAGGATCAAATGATGATTATGTGGTAAATGAGGGGGTAAATGGATGTTTGAACTTTTGAGAACTTTGGATCAATACTAGACCTTAGGATTTTTTATTTTGATTCGTTTGATTTGGATGATGAACTTGTAAACCCTAAGATGTTAGATGTGATCTTAGGATGAACTTGTCCAAAAGGAGGGTGCTAATTTAATTAAGTGTGTGAGAAAGGTATCATTCCCACACACCTAACTAAACATGATGATTTTGATTTGGTTTGAAGGATTTACCAAAAGTCTAGCATGAGGATGTTTGCAAAGTTCAAGAAAGTTATTTTTGAGATGGATTTTGGAAAATGTTTTGAGGATGAATGGAGGCATTTGTTTTGAACCTAGATGAACCTAGAAGGACTTTGTTTACAAGATCAAGGTATTGAAGAACATGCTTTACCCTACAAATGACTTGAGATCAATAGCTCAAATGAGGGGCTCATATTGGATATACAAGTCTGGATTATTCCTCATAGAAATGCATCTATAAAAATTCCTTACCAAGATGTTCCTATTGCGGTAAAGTGCCACAATGTGTTTCTTGATAGCCTTTGGGCTATGATGTCTAGGTTTGAAGTGGTGACATGTGGACTTTTGTTTAGGAATTTTGACTTTGCGAGAAATCATGAGGACAAACACATGTATGGGGTTCAATTGTGATTTTATCTTTATTAATGGATTATTTTTACCACATCAACTTGTCTTTGCTTAAATTTCAAACTAAATGTCAATGTATTATCTCATTTTCATTCCACAAGGTCCATTGACGTTGAAGAGAGTGAATTGAGATATGAGCCCAAGTATTTAGAAGCCTCTAAGGATAAGATCCTTAGGGACAAGTAGTAATAATTGGACTCTTCAAAGGTATTCACTCTTTTCAAAGGGTTTGAAATTTTGCTGATTGTTAAATGTTTGTTTCAATTTTTTGGAACCAAAAAATGTGTTCAATTGACTCATAAAAATGTACAACCCTGGGATGAAGAGATACTACTTGTTGAGTCCCCACTTGGATTTCTCCAAAAACTAAGACAAAGTGAACAAATATAGATTTGGTGACACTGGCTCCCCCTTACACGACACACACTTCTCGGGTACACCAAATCTCAAATCCTGAAGATCCAAAGATTTGAAGGGTTTTCTATTTCTACAATGAATAGTGGAATGTGGGGCGGCTTCAGAATGACTTTTCCTGCACCAACAAGCATAAAGGTTTTTGATTTCTATAACAAGTTGGTTCTTAGTTCTAATATTTAAGATAAAACACTGGTGCCATATACATAACAAGATTATCTCAATTAAGAGGCCTCCCAGTCCCTTCCTGAGAAGGGATTTTAACATATCACATGGATACTAGGGGTGGCACTTGTTAGTATGGGACAACAACACCAATCGGTGATGAATTTAGTCACCACCATTTTATTTATATAGAGAACCGAATATGAAAGCACTGCATTGGGTCATTCCCTCTCACAATTTGGGAGGTAGACCCATCTAAAGGGAAAAATTTGACATGAAAACAAATGTGTAAAAATAATCAAGATGTTTTTCGTCACCCAAGATCGCCAAAAGGCGTGAGGGGAGAGGATACATACTTTAAATGCACAAAAGCAAGAAAATAACACATGGAGTGTTTCTCTTCACCCAAGATTGCATGAAGCACAAGGGGAGAGGATACGTACTCAAACCATGTCAAAGACAAGATCACTCACTTCAAGCAATTGTGAATTCATTTTAAGCACCAAACTAAGTGTGAGTTTGCCTTGTTCAATTTTAATCCTACATAGCAGTGATCTAGTAAGTTTCTAAGTTCAATTTTAACCAATTTGAAAAAGATCAAATCAATGATTAATTTTAAACCCAAAATAAAGCTAGTTGGTCTAAAATAGAAAATGAAAGTAGCAAATGGATGCCTTAAGCTATTACAATGAGCATTTAAAAATGCTTTTTCAATTCCAATGCCCAATTCTCCAACTCAAATCTACTTGTTATTTTTTTTGGATTTCTCTGCCTTGCTACACCGTTATATTAGTGATCCCAATGTGAGAGAGGCCTCCACTGATTCTTTATGTGAACTACAAACATTACAAAGCTATCACAAATAAGATTTATTTCAATGTGAGAGAGTCCACCATTTTTTCTTTATGTTGAAATAGAACAAAATAAACAACAACCAAAAATAAGAATGAAATTTTGATTAGAAAAAGGTACGCCCGTCATGCAACCAAGCAATGAAAGTTAGAAATGATAGAAATATCAGTCATTTGCCAACCTTTATGATTCACCCCTCTTAGTAATTGTTGTTTTCTTCTACAAAATCTTCAAACTGTCAACACTCAAATCGTATACAATAATATTAATGTAGAGAAGCAAAAATATTGATCTTGAACACTCTAATTGGAACATCATCTACAAAGAATCTAAAATCCAAATCTAATTTTTTTAGCACCAAAAAACAAAAAGATTTCCATACTAACCATTAGGACACGGTCTAGAGATTTTCTAACAATTTTTTTTTCTAAATGAAATGAACTTACACAATTTGATGCATGTTCCAAAGAACAAAGTAGGAATGGTAATCTTTTGTGGGGTCAAACCATAGGTGTATGCATTGTTCTCTGTCTCCTTTCCATCCACAAAGGGAATGTATTGTTGTTGGCTATGACCCCTTTGCAGTCAAACTTAAAAAGTTATCCTTTTGTAGCAAATTCAAATAGATATAACGTGATTACGTGAGCAGGATTTGACGTCCCAAGAAATATGTCATTACTCTAATCAATAAATCTTATGATTCTTCTAAGTCATTACTCTTTTTAAAATAGAGAGATCTGAGAAAGAATCTAGGCGTTCTCCAATTGGGTAAATTTAGTTGTAAATCCAACATAATTATGACAATGTAAGCATGTGAAACAAATATTTGAACATGTTTCCAGAAGTTTCTTCAGAAGAAGAATTTCAAATGGAGACAAACAACTTGTAAAACAAAGAGATCTAAACAATTTTTCAAATTTTCTTCAGTGCATAGTTGAAAGTGCAAATGGATGATTTAAAATTGTACCATAGAAATTCAAATTTTCTCTTCGATAACATAATTTTAAAAAAACTAACACATCTAAAGTGAAATGATTTAACCTTGTAAAATAGAAAGATCTCGATAAGTTTTCAGTTGTGTAATATCAAATTAAAAACTAGGATGATTTAAGCTTGTATGACAAATATTTAGTCAAACAAAGACCTCAAGTGGTATCGGGCAAATATCGTTGTAACATTCTATGCAATGGATTTACTCCTGTCATTTCATGCACTTGGTTAATGCATTATTGTAAGACATAAATGATATTCAAATATTAATGCATAAAAGGTAGAAATGATGCGGAAGCAAAGCATCGTGATCCCCGAGTATTTCACCGTTTCTACTCTTTTACTACTGTGTTTATGTCACTTTTTTATGCAATTTCCCCAACGCAAATATGAAGATAAATTGTGGGTGCCAAAATGTGAATGCTAAACCTACACTTGATCAAACATGGAAAAATATAAGCATATTAGTCAATTTAAACAAATGAAATAAAGAATTCCCTATGAAATAGTTGAGCATGCAAACAAGATGGAAACATTATCAAACTATCTTAAAACAACAAGAAAATGAGCAATGAAATCCTATTCTAAGCTACTCAAACCATCATACCATAGGGGTATTGGTGTCACTTTGATGTGGAAAGTGACCCTTTCCCAATACCTTATGATATTCTCTTGATCCTTTGATGTGAAGATGACTTTGATGCAAAGAAATAGTGAAATCTAAGCTAAAATGACATGAAAAATCAAGTGATTGAGCAATGAAATTAGTAGAGTAACAATGCTTCAAGTTGTGCATCCATTTCAAGTAGAAGAGGCCTCTATTTATAGGAGTGAAGGGTTGAAGAATGGATGAAATTGGTGGATGTGGGACTAAAATGAGATTTAGTAACATTGTGACACTTGTCACAAGGCTAATGAAAGCCATGGAGATATGTGCTCACACATCTTGGGAGAAGGGATGTGTAAGAGGAGTAAATGCTTAGGTGGCTTGTGTAAGAGGGGTGTAAGAGGCTATTTAAGGAATGTGGGTGAGAATCTAAGAGGGACAAGATGGCATGTAAGAGGCCATTTAAGGCCCTGTGTAAGAGAAAAGTGGCTATTAAAGACCTTGTAAGAGGCATTAATATTTGGTCAAGAAAATGAAACAAGTGGAGTTATTGTAGGAATATTCTCAAAAAATATGTCTTTGTGATGAAAGTATACTATTTAGTTAATTAGAAGAAATGATTTTCATTTGCAACTTGGTTAGTTGACCATGGGTTTTCTCAACCTTGATGGGGTTAAAAGCTAGAGAAATAGGTAATGAGGATTAGGAGGAGATCAGAGTAAATTAATTCAAAATTAAATAAACTCAAGTGGGTTAGGGTATTTATGACATTTGATTTAAATAATTTGATTTATTTAATCAAATGAGAGGGCTTTAGGGTTTTAATTAAATAATTTGATTTATTTAATCAAACATGGTGAACATTAGTGAGCAAGGAGTGAATTAATCTAATAAATTTAATTACTTGATTAATAGTAGAAATTGATGAATTTAAATAAATAATAAAGATTATTTAATTAATTGGTTAGTGCAAAAATGATCTAGGAAGAAATGATGTTAATTAATCAAAATCAGAAGCTCAGTATCAATCAGGACAATTTGAGTGTCTATAGGTATAAGCCCTAGAACACCAATTGAAATGATAATGGGCCATTGTCATGCAAAAGAACACTTCCCAATATAAAATATGGAATAATGTCCAATGAGGGACACCTATCAACAAAGTGTCGACATGGGAAGACTATCCAAGCCAAGGGGAACACCCTTTGTTTGACAAAATAGAGGATGGCAATGTGTTAGAGGGCCATAATGTCTCGAAGGGACACTGAAAAAAGTACTCGTGTGTTAAAAAAATGTGCTACCATCCTAAAACTATACAGGTGTCCAAAGAAAGTGCTACAACTTATAAATTATAGTATAATCCTATTTTTGTGTTTTAGTCCTATTTAAACACTATAGTATTGGCTAGAGATTGAGTTGCCATTTATAGGTCTCATACCAAGGAATAATTCCCATGAATTAGAAAAACACAACACAAACAGACTCCAAAATGAAAAAAATGATTACATGACCAAAAGGGACATCCACGTCCAATCTCCAACACACTATTCAAAGAAGAAGATGTTTTGTATAAGTTGGGAGGCTTACAAGGGAATCCAAAACAAGTCCAAGAGAATGAGGGACAAATAGAAATGTTTCCAACACACCCTACTTGTACTTTAACCAAGAGGAGAACCTAAACAACTCCACCTCATGGTGGGTTCTCATAACACACCCCAAACTAGGGAGACAAAACATCACAAGAATTAAATATGTCAATTATTTTTTTATAAAACATTAAATTTACTTTAATTCCAAATCTAAATATGCTCAAATTTTATTTTATCAATATAACTAGAATGATAAACAAGAGATGGTAATTATATTTGGCGCCAATATTGAGATACCATACGACTAAAGTGTTGGAAAATGTGCCTCAACTTGCTGGCTTGAGCCTCTGTTAAGGACTTGATGAATTTTCTCTCACTACCACGAAGTCATTCCTTTATCTTTGGCAGCAACACGTTGGTCCTTGGCTTCATCGACAGAACGATCACATATCGGTGAGTGACAATGTGTTGCCTCATTGATATGTGATAAGGGTTGTGTCGGTGAGACTTGGGGTCATCGGTGGAACCTGATCGGTAGTCCCAATGATAGAATGATATGCTCTGTCGGTGTGACTTGGGGTCATTGGTGGAACTTATCATCGGGCTACGTCGATGGACCGATGGCAGACGAAAGTGAGTTGGTGGTACCAACAAACAAGGATCTTAATCTACGGTTGTGATTTGTTTGATCCAACGGTGTTCATTTTATTCCATGCTCAGTTGAGGTGAGTACCGACGAACTCTTGTGAACCAAGCAAAATTGACTGAGTGTTTGACACTTGTCAGCATGCGAAGTGTGCAGGCTTCGAACATGTGTCATTGTTTCGGAGAAACTTTTGGAAATATTGTAAATACTTTTTTGATTCCCCAAAAGTGCACAAGATGTGTAGGCGTGTCTTGGTGGGCTATGGCGGTCTGGTGATCGAATAGTTATCGCCATACCGCGGTGGCCGTTAGGCCATACCGCAGTAGCTCGGTAGGTGTTGCTCGGGGCACACTTGACTGCTTTGAACATCAAAGCAATGGACGAATGGCGTGACGACACGTGGCATGATCTCATTTACATCGCTATTGTAAATCAACTATTATTGATCGAATGTTTAAATATGTGAAAGCAATATGTGCAATAACTATAAGATTTGATTCGATGGTTGATAGAATCCAAATCTAGGTAATTCTTTGTAACATAATTAAATGTTTGGGTGGCCCGATGCGTGATTGCAGGGCGATTTGATCAAAGATCTAGTTGCTTGTCGGTGAAGTATGAAATTAAATTGGCTCCTCCTTTGGTTGTTGGAGAGCGACAGGCATAGAGACTAAGGTGATGGTGAGAGCTATGATTCATTGTATGCGGTAATAGCATTGGAACAGTGAGGGGGTTCGAACTAAAGTCTGCTGACTGTGAGCTAACTATGAGAGAGTGAAGTCTATAAATTTGTATATAATTTGTTTACTAAAATACAAAGATACTTTGCTTGGTGTGGTGGGTTTTTCTCTTGTAAGGGTTTTCCCACGTATATTTGGTGTTATCTCTATGTATGTTTTATTTCTGTTGCTCTTGTCTTACTGTGTATGTGGATCTCAAACATAAGAGAGTTTTTTAATAAAGGTTTTTTGCACTTCTCCTCTATGGTTTTAGTGTTAGGAAAGCATTTTCCACACTGTCTGCTTTTCCTTTCAAGTGGTATTAGAGCCTAGCTAGTTGTGTTATCCTTGTTAGTAGGGTTGGTTTTTGTGCTAATTGTGTTTCAGTGGGAGTCTTGCAAAGTTAGAACCAAGTTATGTTTGAGATGGAAAGTACATCAGGTAGAGTAGAGATTGAAAAATTCAATGGCGGCAACTTTGAATTGTGGAAACTCAAAATGGAAGACTTTCTTGTGGATAGAGACCTTTGGGTTGTTGTGTCTGGAACTATGCCACAAGGTATGAAACAAAAAGATTGGGATCTTGCAGATAGAAAAGCGAGAGGTCTGATAAGACTTAGTCTGGCCGATTATGTACTCCTGAACGTCCATGAGGAGAAGACTGCAGCTTCGTTATGGAAGAAGCTTGGTGACATTTATCAGGGAAAGTCTAGTGAATAAGTTATTTCTGAGGAAGAAGTTGTACTCCTTGAAGATGGAAGAAGGTGCATCTGTTACAGACCATCTGAACTCATTTAATATGAGTGTTGCTCAGTTGGTGTTTGTGGGTGTGAAGATAGAGGAGGAGGATTGTTGCATGCTCCTGTTATGTTTGTTACCTAACACTTGGGATCATCTTGTAATGGCTATTGGAAGTACGACCACTACTTTCAAAATGGAAGATGTTGTTGCCTCGTTGTTGTCTGAAGAGATGCGAAGGAAGTCTTCAAAGATGGAAAAAGAGGCCCTT